>OY723393.1:28168034-28301260 GCA_963210295.1 Ophion ellenae | reverse complement strand
GAGAGAGAGAGAGAGAGAGAGAATAACTATTCGAGCCAAGGGGCTGTTGAGCGGTTGGAGTGAAAGAAACGATATGTACAGGTACAATGAGCGTAGACGGAATTAACGTCCAGGCATCTCGCGGGAGAATCGTGATGCGTGAAATGTTTACGTCCTGTCAGCGCAACTTGTACGTGCCCTCCTCCTTTCGCCTCTTATCTATCCGTCTTATCTCTCGCGTTGCGTGAAATTTCATTCTCGCATTCAACTTTCTTTTGCGAAAAAAATCATCCCATCACGAGCGCGCGGTCTACCTTGAAGATTCCTTTCTTTTTTTTCCCTGATCAAGCGGAGCGGGTGGGATTGCCTTTGCTGGTGATAACGAATTAGCGGATGGAGGAATTTGTCGGTTTTTGGAAATCTGGAGGGAGGGTATAGGGGAGATGGACTCAACATGACATGGTCGGATGAGACGACACACCCTCAATATCTTTTCAAATATTCGCGATGTATGAGTAACGATGACGTTCTATGGTCGGCCAATGAGTGTTGCTAGTAGCGAAATGTAATATAGCCGTCAGTGAACGCGAGCTTTTGCGCAGTAAATATTGGGATGGTGAATAAGTTCTCGCTGTTTTTTTCGTGATAATTAATGCTCGTGACAAGTAAGAGCAGATTGGGATGTACGACGCATTTTTATATGGGCCTGAAGTTTGCATCGTTGGAATCAAACGAGTTTTTTTTTTATTTTAAAAAATTTTCAATTATTTTGTTTCGGGTGCCTTTTGACTCCGGAATATCTGTAAAGACTATACAAAACGTTCAAAAAAATTTGGTGTCAGTCTTCACCCTTAACAAGGGATTGAAAGAGAAAACAATTGATATCTCAGACAGTAATGACGTTCTCATTTTTGTATTTGCGCAGGTCATTTCTAGTACCTAAGGAAAGCCACAAAAAAATTGGCAACGATTTTCAACTTCCGGAACACACCCTTATGGGGGGAGTGAAAGTCGAATGAAAATCGTATTTCCGGCGGTAAAGGAATTCCCAGATTGTTTATTTGCGCCGATTGTTCGTAGTGGTCAACGAAAACCACAGATAAAATGGCAAAGATTTTCAACTTCCGGATCACACCCTTACCAAGGGGTTGAAAGAGAAAAAAATTAATATCTCTGGCGCTAATGACATTCCCAGTTTTCCATTTTTCCGAAAAAAAATTGTTGTCACTCAAAGCATTCCATCACGCCATCAATCTACTGCTCAGTCGACGGAAAAAAGATCAGTTCTGGTTGCCTCTCACATAGTTCTGGAGTTTTATGTACTTTTTATTGATAGTTCTGTTGTTAGTAACCATTTTTTTTTTCGTTAGGGGGTGAGTCAACGTCACTAAATTTACTCGAGTGTGCCGTCGTGAATATTTGTCCGATAAGGAAAAGTTGTAAAGCTATTTAACAGAACTCTTGCGGGGGCAAGAACTCCAAAACAAAATTCATTTTTCCGAAGAAAAAAAATTTGGTTTCACTCAAAACATTCCATCGCGCCATCAATCTACTGCTCAGTCGAAGATAAAAAAACAGTTCTGGTTGCCTCTTGCATACTTCTGGAGTTCTATGTAATTTTTATTGATGGTTCTGTTGTTCGTAATTTTTTTTTTCGTTACGGCGGTAGGGGGGGGGGGGGGCGTCACAGAATTTACTCGAGTGTGTCGTCGTTATTATTTGTCTGATGGGGAAAAGTTCTGAACATATTTATCAGAACTCTTATGGGGGTAACCAGAACTCAAAAAAAAAAATTGGTTTCACTCCAAACATTCCATCGTGCCATCATTCTGCTGCTTAGTCGATGGAAAAAAAATAAAATCAGTTCCAGCTGACCCTGACATAGTTCCGGAGTTTTGTGTACTTTTTATTGACAGTTCTGTTGTTAGTAGCGATTGTTTTTTTTTGTTAGAGGGGGGTGGGGGCGGCGGGGGGCGGACTTTACACAATTGACTCGAGTGTACCGTTGTAAATATTTGTTTGATCGGGAAAAGTTGTAAAGCTATTTAACAGAACTCTTGCGGGGGCAAGCAGAACTCCAAAGCAAAATTCATTTTTCCGGAGAAAAAAAATTTGGTTTCACTCAAAGCATTCTATCGCGCCGTCAATATGCTGCTCAGTCGAAGGAAAAAAAATAAGATCAGTTCCGGCTGCCTCTGACATAGTTCCGGAGTTCTGTGTACTTTTTATTGACAGTCCTGTGTTAGTGACGATATTTTTTTTTCGTTGGGGGGGGGGGGGGGCAACTCCAACCAATTTACTCGAGTGTATTATTGTCAATATTCGTCTGATGAGGAAAAGTGGTAAAGACATTTATCAGAACGTCGTCGGCAGAATCCCGTCCTCCTTCTATGGAATCTTCATCAAAAGCCTTCATTTCTTCTTCATGGTCTGATTCATTATCAGCCGAATCGTTGTCCTGAGGTTCATCTTCATTGTTTAGCGCCTGCAGCGTCCTCCGCACCGCCTCTGCCTTTCGTACTCCCGACCCCGTCCGCACGGTTTTATTCTAATTTCAAAAAATCGGAATAGCATTAACCGTTCATAGTGTAATTTCTGTGGATAACACACTGATTTTATAAAGATTAATAATAACAAAAAACAATGGAAATAATGATATAATTACAGAGAGCAAAACATTGTAAAAATTGTGGTGTCACGCTAACCCCAGGCTCTTGAAGAATGTTCACTCCGTTACTTCCAAACTACAACTGACAGTTTTTCCTGCACGACCCTGCTCTAGACAGTCCCCCCTTTCAATGCGATCGATATTTTCCCGTGACTAGCCAAACTGCCGGAACATCAGGGGTTGAAAAGTGATGTGGGGTTTGGGGTACCCATGTGTAGGGTCCTAGGGTCAAAGGGCTATTCCAGTGTGAACGTTGAAAATTTCGGTGATTTTCGGAAATTTTTTGAAAGAAAAGTACTCTATCAAATGTTTCGGAAAATTAAGAATATATTTGGCTATATTTGACCCATGTTACAATTTTTTTTCGTAGAAAAGTATTGAGATCCAAGCGACTTATGCGTTGACTTCGGAGGCGCCAAAAATAAAAAGTTCCTCCACTGCTGACATGATTCCGGCCGATTGAGTAGCTGAAACCAAAACAGGAAAAATGTCGTTAAACTGGAAGGTATTTCCTGTACAACGACGTAGGATTTTCGAAAAATATCCAAATCGAACAAAATGACGTGGTTATGAAAAAAAAGTATTTTTTCTTGCCTATAAAATGGTCGTTTTTTTTCAACGCCAGAGTAAATATCTTCAAGAGTACGCAGTTCAAGTTCCAAGTCAATCGGATAATTGCTCTTTGAGTTACAATGTCAGCAAATTTGAGAAATCTCATTTCATATTCTTGAAAGTATAAAAATCTTGAAAGTATAAAAATTTGTCGAAAAACGCTAAAAAAATCGATTTTTTGAAAGTCTCACACTGGCATAGTCCCTTAAAGTTGTACGAGGCGCCTGAAAAAAGTCCGAGGCGCTGCGGCAAAATCGGTAATTGAATCTTTAAAAAAAAGAAATTCGCTACAGGACCACTTGCATATTGTTTTTATGAACCTACAGTATTGTTTAAGCAGAAAAAAAACGATTTTTCGAAAATCCTAGAGGTGTGTTACGCCTTCAAATTCTAATAAGAATATGTAGAAACGAGCAATATTCACAGCCTAAAGCGGCCAAAAAAAATTGAATACAGTAGAACCTCGATTATCCGAACCAATTGCCCATGTAGAGGTTGCCATGAGTTGCCCAATGTTACGATCAGGCCAATATTGGGACCATCGTATAAGCCAACAAAAGAGAAATAATATTGGCCCATTACTGTTTCGCTCTAAACTGAAAACTGGCACAATATCGGCCCATCCCTAAAGCCTGTCCTGGCCCATCTTTGAAAACTAATAAACAGCTGTGATAGTTAAACTAAATTTGCCTATTTAAAAACTGGGGATACTGAAATACTGACAATTCCATTGGCCCAATATTGTTCCGTTATAAATTGAAAACCGGCACAATATCGGCCCATCGTTTAAAACCAATACATAGCCGTGATGGTTGAACTATATTTGCCAATTTAAAAACTGGTAGTGCTAGTATACAAGCAATTACATTGGCCCATTATTGTCCCGTTATAAATTGAGAATCGGCACAATATCGGCCCATTACTAAAGATTATCCTGGCCCATCTGTTAAAACCAATAAACAGCCGCGATAGTTCATCGAAATTTGCCAATTTTAAAACTGGCAATGCGAAAATACTGGAAATTACATTTAATTAATCTAAGCCTTTTATTGGCTAAGTGGATCAGATCATACCTGCTTTTATTTTATTTAAGCCTTGGGTTATTCATTATCTGTATATTGTGCCAAAGTAGGCAAATAACTGGCACGTCATATATTAATCGTCTATATTTGATAGTTCAGTTTTTGTAATCAAGTTTTGGCCTATTATTGGCATTTGTAAATAACCAACATAAGTAAGTAAAAATGCCAATCTTGAAACCTGTCATATACGCAAATCACAATTTATTTCAAGGTTATTCCATGAAATATGTATCCATAAGGACCAATCTCGGGCCAATCTTGGCCCGATATAGGTTGAATATTTATCACGCACTCAAACAAACCCAAACAAACTCCGGCCTAATATTGTAGATAGACTAACTTCTAGATAGACCAACTGTGAAGGCCCATCATAGAGCCAGTGGTCAATTTCTACATAGGTCCTTTAAGAGGGCCCACATAGGGCCAAGTGAAATCACCAACATTGCCGCTACAATGAATTAAATCATTGGCCCAATAATTGTTGGCTCTGTTGGCCGATATCGGGCCGTTCTTATCATTTCTACAAAGGCACCTCATTGGTAAATACTCACGGCCCAATATTCTAGAAAGGCTAACTGTGAAGGCCCGTCCCAGGCCCAACGGTTAATCTCTACATGGGTGGGACCGAGACTAGTTCGGATAATCAAAAGTTCGGATAATTAAAAGTTCGGATAATCGAAACGTGGGTTTTTTGGGTTGGGATCATAAATAACGGCTTTTTACATAAAAACAGTATATACATATATATTAAAATTTGACATACATATTAACGTTGAAATATATATATATATATATATATATATATATATATATATATATATATATATATATATATATATATATATATATATATATTTCAACGTTAATATGTATGTCAAATTTTAATGTATATGTATATACTGTTTTTATGTAAAAAGCCGTTATTTAAAGTAGAATGCTTTTTTTAAATATTCTAAAAATAAAATCGTCAATTTTTAATTGACGAACGATATATATATATATATATATATATATATATCGTTCGTCAATTAAAAATTGACGATTTTATTTTTAGAATATTTAAAAAAAGCATTCTACTTTTTTCAGGTATTTGATATATATATATATATATATATCAAATACCTGAAAAAAGTAGAATGCTTTTTTTAAATATTTTAAAAATAAAATCGTAAATTTTTAATTGACGAACGGCTGTAACGCATGTTTGAGCAGCTAAGTCGCGCAGCCGTTTGAGAAGGGGAAGTTGCGTTGGGTTGCTCATTGTTGCACACGGCGGTGGCAGCGAGCAACAATGTATCTTTCGCGCCAACGTTCGGATAATTGAGCGTTCGGATAAACTAAGTCATCGTTCGGATAATTGAGGGTTCGGATGATCGAGGTTTTACTGTAATTAAAAAGTATTAATTTTCGTTGCATTCCAACGATGCAAACTTCAAGGTCATCGTACGTCCCTAATCCTATCCACCTTCCACCGCCTCCATTTTTCCATCGCTGAGGAAAGAAATATCGAATAATTCGTTTCGTTTTCAGACACGAAACGTCGGCTCCGTCAGGGTCGAGTCAAGGTCGCCAGGGTGAACTCTCGCTCGGGAAGATCCGCAGTGGTCGAAGGATAGGAGAGGCGGCGGTGCGACGAGGATGATGAAGCCCCTCGTGAAAAGGCGGAAGAGGGCTTCACGGTTCGTCGGAGCGTCAAACAAAAACGTTTGGGAGAAAAGTCCAACAGCGGGACGACGAGAGCGACGAAAACGAGTGAATTTAACGCGCCGAGAAACGAGGTCGTAATCGTTGCTTCGTTTTGCCCGGCCGGAACGTTCGGCCAGCCAGTCACGTGAGAAAACATGAGCGCGGAAATGACGTCGTCGTCGATATGCGTCGGGACGCTGACGTCCCGCGAAAGTTCGCAGATCCTGGCCCACTCGCGGGAGCGGCTCGTCGATGCGGCCAATTCGTTTGCGTTGACGACGTCGAACGCCGACGTCGCGACGAGAAACGGCGAGCGCGGCACGACCTGTGGCTTCGCTAGCAATGTCGCCGCGGTCGCCGATATGGATCTCGTTAATGCTCCGAATCCCTGGCTTCCTGCCTATGGATTTCAGTTGCAGCAACACGCTCAACACTTTCAACCCACCCACGAGGATTTACGGGCTAACGGTTCGTTTGTTTAGCTTCTTCTTTTATTCGTAAGGGGGCGTACACAAATTACGTAACGCCAAATTTCGTAATTTTTACCCCCCCCCCCTCCCTCACGTAACGGGATCGTAACGCCTGGCCGGACCCGCCCCCATTCCGTTACGTAACGGGTGCTTTAACGTCAATAATTGCGATTTTTCATAGACATGTAATTATGGAGGGATGGGTAGGGGTTTCAGTGTGAAAAAAAACACTTTTTTGCGATTTTTTTATACATATGTATAGATTAAATTTATTGAAACGTTTTGTACATTGTTAGCGGAGACTTTGTCCTTGGAGTGCCATATTTCAGGTGTTTACATTTAATTTTTTTTAAAGGAAACGAGTAAAGCTTCTTGAGTGCGGTTTTTTTCTTGCTTTTATTCATGATATACAGAACGTTAAAAAAATTAAAAAAAAAAAAAACCAAAATGGCGGCCGTTGCAGCTCCGCGAAAACAGGTCCTCAAATCGCGGGAGGTAAACGGCTGACATCACTGCCCCCTGTTTGTTGATCTGAAACACAAATTCAAAGCATATTATCAATCTGTGACCCTTTGGTCATGGAATGACGGATGGGTTTTTCGTTTAGTACAAATTTCGGAAAATGGCGGCAATTTAAAAAAAAATCGAATTTCCGCGTTTTTTTCGCATAAAAAGATAAATAATAAATGCAAAAATGTATCTATCGAAAAAAAAGATCCGTCATTCCGTGAAGACATATTTTCTGAGTATGCTCTCCAAATTTCAGGTCGATATGTTAATTACAGCGGTCAGGAGAATGTCAGCCATTTTTAAAAACGTGTTTTCGAGGAAAACGCGTTTAAAGTTTTGTAATGTGTTTACACAAATGTGTTTATAATTACCGCTAATCGGCAATGCCTGGTCCATAGAGGCATCCCTCCTCTTCTTCTAGCTGCTCATGTTGAGCCGCTAACATCTCCCGCTAACTTCAAGGACAAAGTCTCCCTTAAGTGTCATTTCAAGAACATTCCGTGAAATTTGTACGCGAAAATATCCACAAACAAGCCGGTGACGAAGCTTTTCCAAGAACGCCTTTGGAAAAACACGATTCGCGGTGTTCACTGTATCTCAGCTAGAAATTATCTGAAATCAAGTATCATTAAAATTTAGTCAAAGTATCATCAAATCCTCCCCCACCGGCCTTCGATAATTTTTTTGTCATTTCTAAATTTATGGTGGTCATGTAAAGTGAAAAGTGCTATTTTTCACGGAAAATTCCGCCATTTTGGGGGTGGAAAACCCCCTCAATGTAAAAAAAAATCTCAAACTAACCGTTGGGGGGAGGTATTTTATATGTAGAAAGTGTGTACCAAGTTTGAAATAAATCGGTCATGTAGTTTTCAAATGGCAGTGAACACGGACTTTGAAAAGGTGGTTTTGAGAAAAACGCGATTGAAGTTTAGAGAAGTCGGAGCTACAGTGTTAGAGGAGTGGGACTAAATAGTCAATAACTTCGAGAGTTTTGCTCTGATTGGCTTGAAATTTTGCGATTATATTCTTGAAATGTTTAACTACAAGAAAAGACAAAAGAATCGATTTTTCAAAAGTGCTAACCCCTACCCTCCCCTTAAGGCGTTACCCCCACTTGTAGCGCAAGAAAAAGGCCTTTTTCATGAATTTTTTTAAAGAAAACTACAAAACTTTTTTAATCGATCAATCTACCATCTTAAAGAACACATCTTGAAGAACTTTCAGTAATTTTTTTATTGAAAAATATTACATTGTTTAGTGGCAAATGGCCGTCAATGAAATAATGTTTTTATATACACGGTTTGCGGTGACCAACATTGCGGCGATGTGGATCATCTGAAAAAAAAATGCGGATGGATTTAGTCAAATATAAGTATAAACTAGTCTTTAATCCATGGATTTTAAAAAATATTCATTTTTCACAAAATGGCGGACAGTCAAAGTTAATGGTTCGATTTTAACGAAAAAAACGGCCGTTTTTTGGCTATAAAACGGCCATTTTTTTTTTCGAAAAAAAATCGAACGATTAAAGACTACATTTTTATGTATTAAATAAGCCTGCAAAATTTCAAGAAGATCGGTTCATTAGTGTTCGAGTAATCTTGGTCACCGACTTCAGAAATGCCATTTTGAGAAAAACGCGTTTAAAGTTTCTCTTTCAACGCTCTTCCAGAGCGGATTCTTCTCTTTCAACGCTCATATCTCAGTCAATTTTGTTCGGATCGACTTGAAATTTTCAGGACATATTCTCAGATACTTATACTTCAAAAAAGTGCAATAAAAAAATCGATTTTTTCAAAATCGCAAGTGGGGGTAACCCCTTAAGGCCTTAGACCACTCTAGAGGCCGAAAAAATAGGCTTTTTGGGGATTTGCTTTCTCAGAATAACTAAAAAATAAATCGAGATTACAAAAAAGGGTGTTTATCATACATATCAGTGGCTGTATACAATAATTTTTTTGAAGCGATTAATTTAATAATGGCGACTGTGCAGCGTTTATCTGAAAACTGCATTTTTTAAGTTGGCCGGAAACGTAACTCAGACAATTTTCAACCGATTCACTTGAAATGTTGGATATATCTTGAAAAATACATTGTCTATGGAAGTCCGTAGACTTTTTTCATATTGCATAGTTAATTTGTTATTAACAATTATCTGACGATTTTTTAGGCAAATTTTCGGAAAGTGCAAAATTTCGTCAGATAATTGTTAATAACAAATTAACTATACAATATAAAAAAAATCCTACGTACTTCCATAGACAATGTATTTTTCAAGATATTTTCAACATTTCAAGTGAATCGGTTGAAAATTGTCTGAGTTATGCTTCCGGCCAACTTAAAAAATGCAGTTTTGAGATAAACGCTGCACAGCCGCCATTTTAAAATTAATCGCTTAAAAAAAATTATTGTATACAGACACTGATATGTATAATAAACACCCTTTTTTGTAATCTCGATTTATTTTGTAGTTTTCCGGAAAAAAAAATCCCCAAAAGGCCCATTTTTCCGGCCTCTAGAGTGGCCTAACCCCTTAAGTCGTGTATTTTTTGTACAACGACTGGACCGAACGACTCCAAATTGCTACTTTCACCGTCTGCGCTGTTTCGCGCATTTCGGCGCGCTCGAAGGCGCTTCGGAAAATGAGCTCTGAACATTTTTTTTTTTTCAATTTTTTCGCGTATAAATTTTTTTCAAATATCATTCTTGTGATGTTCCTACATCATTTAAGCCTATAAAAAAAACGCTCGACATTTCGTCCTACTCAGATGTAACGTCTTAACTCGTGTCAGAAACCTTCGTTATCATACTTGTATTTATTTTCTTATTATTATCACGTTCTGTTCGCGCACACTGATCGTGATGATTTTCACGATCTCCGAGCACGACCGAGTAACAATTTAACTCAATCGTGCGGTCTTTCCGCAACGGTTTCTCGCAATCCCTTCAAAAAAGTCCTCCACCGGAAGTTTCTTGTCGGAGACGTCTATGCGTAAAGAAAATCGGTTCGAAAGTCACGTTTATTTTTCTCGTAAAACTCGTGATGTTGGACTCGCGAAAAAAAAAGAGAAAAAAATCTGCACGGTACCGAGAAACTCGAATGTACACTCGCACACATCGTAGAAACGTTACGTGTGACATTTGTACTTTCTCGATGTCGCAACAGCACAGTCGGTCTCCGTAGGCTTTTTTTTTAGCGTTACGGTCGTTGCTCGCGTACCGAGTCCTCCGCTCATCCTCATCGCGTTGTCCGTCACTCAGATGCGCAAAGTGTACGCTACATGACAATGCCTTCTATGTATGTGTATATATATATATATATATATATATATATATATATATATATATATATATATATATATATATATATATATATATATATATATATATATACACATACATATATATATATATATATATATATATATATATATATAATTTTTTCAGAAAAAAAAATGGAACGCATATATATGCATGTGTATCTCTGTATAGCGATATATGTATATATAACTATTTTTCCAAATTACATTTTAAATGTTCGTCACCGCGATTTTCCGAGTTTAATTCCAGATGATCGAGTTTAATCGATAAGAATTGCGACGAGACTTGTTCGCTAAACTTGACATGTTACATTTTATTTTTCCACATTAAAGAGTATGATTTTCAGTATCTTGTACAATTTTTGTATCGAAAAATATTTATTAAGGGAAGATATACACCTAGGAGCCGGAAAAAGGTCATTTTTGTGAATTTTTTGAAGGAAAACTATTCGAAATTTCGGATTGGGGTTTTAATTATCTAAAAGTATGTACATTCAGAAATATGTTTAATTTTCTTTATTTAAAAATATCAAAAATATACAAGGATATTGTATGATCCTTGGAGCATCGTAAAAAAATCTGCGTATACGGTACCCACTGGCGTTTCTTCAAAAATCATCTGAAAAAAAAACCACAAAGATTATCAAATTAGATACTATAATCTAGCACTTGTCATAGCCGATTTCGAAAATATCGTTTTATGACAAAATGGCGGACGTTTGAACATAAATAGTGATTTTTGGGCCAAAAATTAGTTATTATTTTGCCTATAAAACAAAAACTGAGTAACGGAAAAAAAATCCTATGACAAGTACTGGATAATGGTGTATGGAATAACCACCAAAAACCTCAAGGCAATCGGTTCATTGGTTTTCGAGAAATTTTGGCTACCGATTTGAAAAACGTGATTTTGAGAAAAACGCGTTTGAAAATTTGGGAATGAATAAATCATGAAATTTGTCAACTTACATGGAATCATCGATACCAGGCCCATAGTGTAGGTCTTCTACGGTCGACGGAATGTTCATAGCTTCTAAATTTTGTTGTTCGACCATCTAGGTGCTTATATCCCCTTAATGTGCTATATATACACAGGGTGTCCCTCTCATCTCCGCCACCCGAAGTAACTCGGTAATTATCGACGTCACAAAAAAAAGTTGCGGACGAAAGTTGTACGGTGTGAAGGGGGCCATCAAATGCGACCAATTTTTTTTATTTCGTTGGAGGCGCTGACGCACGGTGCAGGTCACCTCCACTTTTTAAATGGTATCGTATTTTTTTTTCAACCATCTTGTGGAGCACCTCAAGCTGCATAAAAAACATTCGGGGGTCAAAGTCGTTCGAGGTCATTCAAGGTCAGTATCAATGACACAAATCTAAATCGGTGACCTTGAATGATCTTGAACGACTTTGACCGCCTAATGTTTTTTATGCGGCTTGAGGTGCTGTACAAGATGGTTGAAGAAAAATGTACCATTGTATGAAGAAAAATGTACCATTGTATGAAGAAAAATGTACCATGTAAAAAAAGTGTTGACCTTGACGTAGCGTCAGCGCCGCCACCGATAAAAAAATAGGGTGGACTTCTGTCGGAAACATTTTTGTATTTGATCAATAGTTTGAGTGCTATTGCTCTGTAACACTTTATGTACCTCCCCCTGTTTATATGAGGTATTCCACGTGAACCCGGTGGACTTTTTCCCTGACCTTTTCCAATTCGATTAAAAAATCTGATTCCATTGACTCCAAAGGACAACCCGAATTTTTTTTTACATTTTTCGAAACAAGCGTTAGTCAAAAAAAAATATTTCTCCGAAAAAAACACCCCGATTTAAACATCTGAAAAAAATCCCAAAAATGCGTGATTATATGTGAAAATTTTCAAGCTGTCACCCGCGGTGGAAGTATGATTTTTTTCTGTGCTTTCTGAGCGATTAACGTTGAAAGAAATCCGAAAAATTGACTGCTAACTGTTCAAGGTCCATGATTGTGAATTGGTTATTCAAAAATGGTCTAAAAAAGTTCATTGTGGGTATCAAAATGTTTGAGTATCCGCCCAAAGTATGCGGTTTTTGAATTTTTCGGATTTTTTTTAACGTTAATCGCTCAGAAAGCACAGAAAAAATCATACTTCCACTGCGGGTGATAGCTTGAAAATTTTTACATATAATCACGCATTTTTGGGATATTTTTTAGATTTGTAAATCAGGGCGTTTTGTCAAAGAAATTTTTTTTTTTACTACGGGTTGTTTCGCAATATGTAAAAAAATCAGGGTGTCTTTTAGAGTCAATGGAATCAGATATAAAAAAAATGAATCGAATTGGCGGGGTTCAGGGGAAAAGTCCACCTGATTCACGTGGAATACCTCATATAAATATATAGCATGTGCTAGATAAAGGGTGTCTCTTTTTGTGGCGAACATAGAATACTAATCTTTGACAACTGGCATGAGGAAGTATTGAGGTTTAGTCATAGAGAATTACACGATCGAGCAATGCATAGAAATTGTTACTTGCTGCATTGTTACTGGATAGTTATATCAGACGAAGTTTCATGGTCCTGTTATCTCGCGCCGCGGCCATGTGAATTGGCCACCAAGATCGGGCGATTTGACGCCATTGGACTTCTTTCCTTGGGCTTTTCTGAAAGAAAAAGTGTACGCCAATGATCCACGGACCTTTTTGGAGCTCAAGGAAGCAATTGGGCGCAAATTAGTCCGCAGTCGTGCCAAAATGTTATTGAAAATTTCGTCAAAAGAGTGAACGTTTGGAAACAGGGACAAGGCGGCCATTTATCGGATATTGTGTTTCACAACACAACCTCCATGTTTGTACCTTATATTAAAATAAAAATATTCGTTTTTAAAAAATAAATAATACGTTTTCTCAATAAATTAAAATGTCAGGTCATTTTGAGACACCGTATATTTATGAACTGCTCCTCAGAAACAAGGTAACCGAAACAAAAAAAGAATCAAACGCATTTACTTTTCGCATGAAATTATCTAGTGCTTGGACGAAGGATTTAATAAAACATTGATTTTTTTTTGTAAATTGTCGCGGTCCAAAGTCAGTTTTTTCAATGATTTTTTTTTCACTGAAAAGAACGCTGTATATTCGTTCGTAACAAAACACTATGCATAAAAAAATGCCTTCGTTCAAGCGCTTATTTTTTATGTATAAAAGAAGCTTGTAAAATTTGAAGTTGATCGGTGCAGTGATTTTTAAGATTTCGTGGTCACCGATTTTGAAGAAAACTAATTTTGATAAGCCCTTTTCATTAAGCCCCAGATGAAATGGTCGAATGCATTGTCTCGAAGAAAAAAAAACTATTTATTTGTTGGCTTAAGAGTACCATAAAAGTGTGGAAAAATAAAGATACGAGAAGAAACTGTGAATTTCCGTGTCACGGAAATATCGCACTTCGCTAATGTTCAATTTCTTGCCAAACGTTTATTTCATTAACGCTTGCGATACTCAATGTGTACACAGCGCGTTAACACGCTGTATTTAAAGAGCGCGCTCTGACTCCTCTCGCACTTTCTTTGAATAATGCGTTTTTTCCCTCTCTTCTTCGCGCCACCTCGTCGCTTTGTGCGTGATTATCCTCCGCGCTCCAGAAACTTCAAGTTTATATATATATATATATATATATATATATATATATATATATATATATATATATATATATATATATATATCCATATATACAAATATATAAATATATAAATATATATATATGTGAAGAAAAATAATTCAAGTACATTCACATGATGCGGAGTGTGGCAGATCCGCGAGCGGAAGATACGGAACATCGACACTTTCGGGTACGTTCGCGCCGGTACTGTGGGAATAGCGGTGTATCGACGTGGATGCCGGTGCGCTCGCGTTAACGAGAGAATCTCCGTGGTCTTTAATGTCTCGAGACCGCGAGAGGATCTGGGTTACTTTCTATACCCGCGAGCCTCGGAGGAACATTAGTACGAACGAAATTCTTCCGTCTCCGGATTCATTTGGCACGAAATTAAATTCGGAAAATAAAATGAAAAATATGGAATGAAATTTAAATGAAACAATCATACGAGGCGGATACTGTTTTTTTTTTAAATAAAATGATAGTTCAGGGATAAGGCTATAAGAAGGGGGGTAAAAAAGTGCGTTCGGTGTTGGAGTGAAAAGTTTTTCATAGGGAGGTTTTGATTTTAGATTTAAAATAATGTGACTCAGAACTTTGGAGGCGTTTTTGCCGAACAACGTTTTCCAAAATGGCTTTCAACGTAATTCGGACGAAGTTGATTCGATTTACTCGAAATTTTCGTAGAGAATTTTTAGTTTGTTGAAAACTCGTCTCGTTGTAAACGAATTATCATGATTTTCTTTTCTGTAAATACACCTTTTTTTTTAATGCATGTACTTTCTATGAAAAGCAATATTTATAAAAACCTTTAAGTATTTCTCTGGCTATTATACTAATTACGTAAAAATTAAACAATAGTCGACACTATGGTAGGTTTTGGGAAATAAATAAACACGTATTATTTAGTTTTTGAGAAATAATCCTTTATAACTCAACAACGTAAAAATTAAAAAAATAGTTGGCTTCACGGTAGGTTTCAGGAAATAAAAAAAACACGTATTACTTAGTTTTTGAGAAATATCCCTTTATAACTCAACAACGTAAAAATTTAGAAATAATGAACTGTATGGTAGGTTTTAAGAAATAAAAAAAACACGTATTATTTATTTTTTGATCAATTTAATTGATTTCCCATTGAATTTTATCGAACGTAAAAAATCTTCAAGTTCCCCATATATTCGTCCTCTTTTGTGAACTCATTTTCTGGCCTCTGGAATAGTGTTGCCTCATTTTTCAAAATGAATTTAACAAACTCCATTAAGGGGTCTTCTCACTTTAGACGCTAAAAAAAGACAATTTCCATGAATTTTTTGTATAGGTTTATATTATAGATATTAATATAAAAGTTGTTACATTTAAGGGGGGATTGTCTTTTTTTTTCGTAAAATTTACCGCTTTTTGGGAATTTTTTTGTGAAGAAAGTATACAACGGAAAACTTGTGAAGCTTGGCATATAGTTTTATTGATCTGTTGACTACATACAAAAAAAATTTTAAACAATTTCATCAAAAAATCCGCCTTCCACCCCCCTCGACGCGCGATGGTCCTTTTTTGATGGTGTGCACGATTACAGCCTTAACGTTCATCCTGCAACAAAAACCCAAAAAGCATTTTACTTTAGACACATATAGCTATCGTTCGATGAAGGGAAAAAAAAATTGACGATTTGGTGACGTTTTGAACTTGAAGTATCGATTTTTCGAAAAAAATTGATCGATTTTTTGTTATAAATAAAAAACTATTAAACGTATTGCTTTTTTGCTTCATCAAACGATAAAAGGATGTCAGCTGAGCATTCTGTCCAAATTTGAAGGCAATCGGTTGAATAGTTTTTGAGAAATCGTGCACACCATCAAAAAAGGACCATCGCGCGTCGAGGGGGGTGGGAGGCGGATTTTTTGATGAAATTGTTTAAAAATTTTTTTGTATGTAGTAAACAGATCAATAAAACTATATGCCAAGTTTCACAAGTTTTCCGTTGTATACCTTCTTCACAAAAAAATTCCCAAAAAGCGGTAAATTTTGCGAAAAAAAAAGACAATCCCCCCTTAATGAATACAATTTCGAAATACATTGAAAAAAAAAATATTTATTTATGTCACTATTTATAGACGAAAATGGTAGTTCAAAAAATGTCCTAAAAAATGGAAGGTCTGCGCTGTTGGCGGAATCTCAGAGATGGACCATCTGAAACAAAAAAATCAAACGGTTTTAGATTCAGTGTGTTAATGGCTATAGTGCATATCATACTATTTTTTATATATGCAAACATAAGAAAATGGCGCACATTTTTCGAAAAAAAAAAAACAAAAAAACGTGTTTATTCACCGTTTTTGGCAAACAAAATAGTAAATATCAAAATTAAAAAAAATCCTTATGTGCTATAGCTATAGTTGTAAAGGAATTGTGGTTAAAATTTCATAAGGATCGGTTCGGTAGTTTCAAAGACTTGATCAACAAGCCGTCAAAAATCGTTGTTTCAAGAAAAACGTGTTTAAAGTTTGTTTGGGTTACATAAATACATTTAAAAAAGTTTTTAATGTATTTCGAAACTGTATTTATTGAGGCCTTAAGCCACTCTGGAGGCCGGAAAAATAGGCTTTTTGGGGATTTTTTTTCAGAAAAACTACAAAATAAATCGAGATTACAAAAAAGGGTGTTTATCATACATGTCAGTAACTGTATACAATAATTTTTTTGAAGCGATTAATTTCAAAATGGCGGCTATGCAGCGTTTTTGCGATGACGTCTCCGTTTTTCCAGGGTCCACGTCCGGACAAACAGCTCCTGTAATTTTTTAATTATAATGAACCAATGATTTTTTTTCGATTATATATAACAACTGCTATAGAAGTACGTAGGATTTTTTTCGATATATTGATTTTTCGCCAAATGGCGCACTTCTAAGGTGGAAAGTGAAAAATTGGCCTGAAAAATCGTCAGATGATTGTTAATAACAAATGAACTATGCAATATGAAAAAAAATCCTACGTACTTCCATAGACAATGTATTTTTTAAGATACATTCACCATTTCAAGTGAATCGGTGGAAAATTGTTTGAGCTATGTTTCCGGCCAACTTAAAAAATGCAGTTTTGAGATAAACGCGTTTGAAGTTTTGAGTAGTCTCGCTCCTGACCAGGCGGCCTTGTACTAAAATTCGAAAACCGAGTACTCAGAGATTTTTCCCGGCCATAATCTTTTGGGACATCATTTTTGAGGTCCTAGGGGACGATTAAATTTTTTTTCATCGATTTTTCGAAAATCCTGGAGTGGCTTAACCCCTTAAGGGTAACAACTTTTATATCGATGACAAAAATATAAACCTGTCGAAAAATTCATGAAAATAGCCCTTTTTAGCGTCTAAAGTGAGAAGACCCCTTAAAAAGCATGAAAATTCAACACCGAGTCAAGTGAAATAAAAACAATGACTTCGAAACGTAAAATAACTACACTACGATAAAATCCGCGAAACACTCTAAACGTAACTTGATTTCACGCACCGATTTTTTTGCTCTACCCACAGTTACCCTCCCAGCTGCATATCGCTGTCTCCCTCCACTTCTGAAATTCAATTAATCTTACAATTACCATCCCAATCACACACGCGATGAAAAAAAAAAAAAGAAAACAAACAAATACTCCGCGAGCGAACGAGGGCTGCCGTGTGGCATGCGATTCTTTTTTTCTTGCCGATCAGAAGTTCGTTTGCCGGTGCGAGTGTCGATCGTGCCGGCTGTCGGATCCCCCAAGTGTACGAAGCTCACATGCGCGCGATGTTCGGGGCCTCCTCGCGTGTAACGGGAATTCTCTCGCGTAATGGTTTTCCCTCGACTTTGCCAGTGAGCCGCTGTGTTTTTTTGTTCTTTCGTTTTGTTTTGTTTTCTTCTTCTGTACGTACCTGCACGATCATCGTGTACTGAGGTGATCGCGCGCGGGTGTGATCCATTGTGGGACGCGCGAATTATATCGCGGCGTGTACACACGAGCTAATAACGAGCACGTAGAGACAAAGAGACCGGGCACTCGTTACTTTACGCATCCAGAGAGTCAGAGTTACGCCACTCTTATTTCCACGTGGCCAATCGTACGTGTGCATGTGTGCATGTAAAAATGGCTGCGAATAAAAATGGCGTAACATTGACGTTACACTCCGTAAAATAATGGGATTCAGAACGTTTCGTTCCTCAGTGCTCCTAATATGGTGCATCCATCGCAAAAGTGGCAAGAGAAAAAAAGAGGCACTCGCCGGGTATTAGCCGCAGGTGAAACATTGCGGCCGTATCTGCCAAGTCAGTTCTCGTCCCGGTGTGCTCACGCAGTGTCCTTTCGGCAATATCGAATCGTCGGCGTTTATCGAATTTTTTCTTTTTAATTGCACGTCGATCGAGACTACGTAAATTAAAACTGTTCGGATTTTTTTTTCTTTGATCGTTCGAATCCGAATGGAAACCCGAAAAAACAGTGTTGTATGCGAATATTGTTGCGAAGACTTCGTTTTATATGTGTGTGTGTGTGGGTGTAATATCGAATATAAAAAATAGTTTTTAATATTTATGCTTGAAATTGTAGCAAAAAAATAGTTGCGTGTGTATGCAACTATTTTTTTTTGAAAAAATAGTTGCGACGAAATTTTGAAATCGGCGCGTGCGTCGGTGTAAGATCGTATTTGAAAAATAGTTAAAAATATTTATGCTCGAAATTGTGGCACAAAAATAGTTGCATGTATACGCAACTATTTTGTTGCAAAAAAATAGTTGCAACGAAAATTTTACAACAAAATAGTTGCATATTTTGTCGCAAAAAATAGTTGCAACGAAAATTTTACAACAAAATAGTTGCATATTTTTTTGCAAAAAATAGTTGCATATTTTGTTGCAAAAAATAGGTGCATATTTTTTTGCAAAATTTAGTTGCAACAAAATAGCTGCATATATATGCAACTATTTTTTTGCATGTATATGCAACTATTTTGTTGCATGTATATGCAACTATTTTGTTGCAAAAAATAGTTGCAACGAAAATTTTACAACAAAATAATTGCATATTTTGTTGCAAAAAATAGTTGCATATTTTGTTGCGAAAAATAGTTGCATATTTTTTTGCAGAAAATAGTTGCATATTTTTTTTGCAACAAAAACGTTGCATATATATGCAACTATTTTGTTGCAACAATGTCGTTGCGAAATTTTCGCTGCAACTATTTAACTATTTAACTTTTTACTACAAAATAGTTGCATATATTTGCAACTATGTTTTGCCTGAACTATTTAACTATTTACTACAAAATAGTTGAATAGTTGAAGCAACTATGTTATACATATATATGTAAACGAAAACTGGACAAGAATATTCAATATACGTATCAAAAGTGATTTTTTTAAATAAACAACAGTAATTTAATAAAACGGGATGTTGTATAAAAAATGAATTTTGATACTTACATTTGAATATTGATGCAAACAGTTCATTTTATTATATATACAGGGTGTCCTATTATCAATGGATAATCCTGCAACGGTCGATAGGTCAGATCATGTCCTACTATATGCTGGAATTTCAGTTTAGTAAAAGTCCCACGGTTTTCGAGATTTTGGGCTTTATGTTAATTTAAAAAAAGATCATCAGCTTTTGGTTTTTCGCATACCATTTCTCCAAATGATATGAATCGACAATGACTAAGGTAAGCAACTTTTTAAAGTAATTGGCACGATATGCGTAGTAATTTTTTTTTCACACCGCATGTTATCAAAGTCAGATGTTCGAATTGATTTGTATGAAAATTCTGCGTAAGCTCTTTTTTCATAAAGTTTCCTGAACATTTGAGGTTGAAAAGAATACTTTTCTAGATAAAACAAATAATCGAGATAATTTGAGCAGATAATTTTTATCTCGAAAACCGTGCGACCGTTACTAATCTGAAATTCCAGTATATAGTGGGACATGATCTGACTTATCGACAGTTGCAGGATTATCCATTCATAACAGGACACCCCTTATATATATATATATGTATATATATATATATATATATATATATATATATATATATATATATATATATATATATATATATATATATATATATAAAACTATTTAAATCATTATTATAATTATTAAATTTAATATAATTATTACGTATTTATTGTTCTTATTTATTCATTTATAATAATTTGAGTTGTTGAGTTCCAATGTATACTCTTGCGGGTTTTTACGTATTACCATTATTTATTTATTTAATATTTAAAGGAAAGTGATTTATTTAAATTTAATAAAAATAAAAATAAATAATTAAATTGAATTAAATTATTAAATTATGTTAAATGAAATGAAATATATTTTTCAATATCCGATGCTTCATCCAATCGGTAGTGGAGAGGATATGTATGACGTTGTTCGTTCAACGTACACCATTGAACGGAATACTCGAGCTTGGCCACCTGTTGCTGAACAAGAGCCACCCGGCACGGGCCTCGATTGCCTACCTGTTGCTCATTACCTTGCAGTTCTGCAAGAAATCTCCTCTTCGCGCAGATAAAGCGAAAAAATCGCTCTTCTGGTTAGATAAAAATAATACTCGATGTTGATAATTTGCAGACTTCGGTGAAAAAAGCAGCCCATATATAGGATAGAAGAAAAATAAACAAAAAATATCGTAAATTTTTCCGCGGTAATTTCTCAGGCCAGCTTTCCGGTGCGTAATGTTCCAAGCGAGAGAGATCGATCTCACGTTTCATAATCATGCATTATACATCGACCTGAGATCGCGAAGGAATAAACGTTTTTCCCAGTTCCTCCATTCGCTAAATTTTTTTTCTTCATATTCGCGACCAAAATTGTTATTTTTTAATTTATATTTTGTGTTTTTAAAAGTCAAACCGTAGTCTTTATTGATTTTCATTACTTTATATTTAATTTTATGAATGGAACTTTTATATTTAGTTTAAAAAATGAAAAACAACAACATCTTTTCATTTTATTCTCGTTACGATCTCAGACGAATCTTGGTGAAATTTAATTCCGACGAGACTCTCTTTTCCGCAACGATTTCGTCATACGGGCGAAATTCGTTGTCCGTACTCCTTCTCTGTATTTATCCCCGCCGCCTTAAGGAATCATCACAGTGTGACGGGTCGAAAAAAGTTGATTTTTGCGATTTTTTTTTCGATGGTTAAAATACGCTAATCAGTCTGATTTTTTATGTCAAATCAAAGCACTCATTAAGAACAGAATTTTTTTTAACGTTTATTTTCGTTTACATTTTTTAACGAAATAAATCAAAGCACTCGTGAAGAACGGAACTAAACTTTTAAACGTTTATTTTTATTTTTGTTTACATTTTTTAACGAAATAAATCAAAGCACTCGTGAAGAACAAAAAATAAATTTTCAAACGTTTATTTTTATTTGTGTTTACATTTTTTAATGAAACAAAATTTGTAAAAAGATTAATAATCAGTATGAAAGCTGCTACCTTGCTATGGAGGTTTTTTAAAAATCGAAATTGACAAAACAGCGGCGTTTTGAAAAAAAAAGTATCGAATTTAGCCAATTTTTTCGACAGTTTTCCGTTAAAAAAAATGTGAAGATTTAAAAAAGTTTCCACAGCAAGATAAAGAATGGCGTGAAGAATGTTGGGTAAAAATTTAAGACGGGTAGCTTGAAAACTCTTCCTTTGAGAGTGTACAGCGTTTTGAAAAACGACATTTTGAGAAAAACGCGCTTAGAGCTTCGAGTGCGGAGTTTTCATATAAATTGTCCACTTACGATCAATCGACGATGCCAAAGTCTATGTTGATAACCGTCTATACTATCGGATAATGCAAAGAAGAAAAAAAAAACGATTTTTTGAAAATTTTCCACTGTGATGAATCCTTAATTTCCCAGGCCAGTTTCCCCGACGTGTAACACGTTCTCTTCTGCGAGAGCTGGATCTCACGTTTTACAATCATGAATTATACATGGAGGTGAGATCGCGAGCGAATGAATTCAATCGTGGATATCGATCCCCTTGGTATCCATGGAATTTACTTCCATTATAGCGGCCCAAGTTACTCGGAAACTCGTCAATCCGGACATTTCTATGCGTTACGGATTCCGGCCCCATGCTGCGTTGTCCCTCTATATCGCTAATTACGTTGCCCATCGTTCTGCACAGCAGAATGTCATTAAGATTCTACGGGGTGTTCTCTTCGTATATGAGTCACGACGGGCGGGGAGAGGAGATAGCGACAATAGCCCGCATTAGAGATTTATCGCTGAAGCTAATCATTTTTTTCTACGCTTAAGGGCCTAGGCTACTTTAAGGACCCGAAAATCAGGGTTATTTCAAAAAATTAATTTCGACGGAATAAGTCAGATAAAAAAAGAGTTTGGACATTTATTTGTATGTACATTAATAAAGTTGTGTACCAGAATTTATTAAAAATACTAATAGTTGAAGAAGTTATAATCTCGTGAAGGACCTTCGAACGCGAGGAGCTAAACGGTGTACTTGATTTTGGCCGCCCGGTTGATGTGAAACAGAAAAACGAATATTTTTCTTAAAAAGGATAATATTCGCTAAGACTTGACCGAGCTTCTTCTCGCTATCGTGTTTCAATAGAAAGAAATTTAATATTTTTTGCGATTTTATGAAGAAAAATTGTGATATTGTTAATAACTAATGAAAAAAGAATGTTAAGGAGAAAAACGTCCGTCGAGACTAAACTACGATTGCGCTGAATAAGTCTACCAAATTTCAAGTTGATCCGTTCATTAGATGTCGAGAAATCGTGTACACCATTTTTAAAAACATAGTTCCGAGAAAAACGCTTCTAAGGCGGGAAACCAGTTAGATGACAAAAAAGCGAATTTGTTTTTCATCCATAGATTGTTAGTAAAACTATTCAAGAATATGTTGAGAGTAGTATAAATAATTCATTACTGCCTTGAATTTTTTGTTTGCGGTAATTTTTTTTTCAAACGCGTTTTTATCCAAACGACTTTTTTTCAATGTGTGTACACTTTAGCTCAAAAAGTTTCTTACCTATAATGTTATAAAATGATAGTTAGTTTCTTTATATAATTATGCTCTACATGAACCTACATTTGGGGTAATATCATTATTTAAAGTATATTTTTTATAGCAAAAGACATTATATAATAACGGCAAAATTTTTTAGTTTTATTAAAATTTTTAGTTTTATTATAGATTTATGTTAAAGATTGCTCAATAAATATCTTAAAAAATGGTTGTAGAATTCTTGTGGGCAAAATTTGCCGAAAGAAATTAAACGAATTCAGAAATGTTATTTTTCGTTGTATTCCAACGATGCAAACTTCAAGCTCATTTTGTTTGAATACCTCTAAAGAATGAAATTTTTAATTTTTTGTTCAGAGTTAGGTTCATATGGAAGGAAAACATGTTCTTAAAGTAATCTTCAAACCGTATTGAATTCAGATGAAAACTGTGGCCGCCAGAGTGTACAAAAACGACCTTCGATGGGTGGCAGGTTTTATGTCCCATATTTTAAGAGGAGATGCTTCGAATAAATTGAAATATTTGTTTAAAATTATGTATAAAATATTCCCAAAGTTTGAATAAATTCTATTCATTTATTTCTTGTGAAAAAAAATCACTAAAAAGAACGTACTCCTAAACCGGTTTCCCGCCTTAAGGTATTCTTTTGGCAGGGGGCCGTATTTTGTGAGGGCATAAGCAGGGCCCTTATGAATCATTCCGCGTATAACAGTGACGCTTAATAGAAATAAGTCACAATTAATTATTGTACTCAACGATAAACTGGGATAAAAAATTTCGCACAAATTTAGTAAATGTAGACATTTTTACATTTTCGCTACAAAGTCGCGTCCACGAAAATTCTTCTGTTAGTTTCATTTTGCTAAGTTTTATCATGAATATTTCCTTTAAAAATTCGGTGACCCCCTGTTTTTATTTTTCGGTACGGAATCGTTCGAATTTTTTACACGCGTCGAGCAGTTTAAATCAGACATAGAGTTATTTAGTGTATAAATTATTAGACAGAAATGTGGCCACCGCCTCATCTCCACAAAGTCCCGTAAAAATGAAACAATTTTGAGTCGTAATTCTTCGTTAAAAGTTCGGTAACTTGGCTTGAAATTTTACCAGTATGCTGGAGTGTATTTATACTTGATTCTAGACGAAAATCAGTTAAGGGGCTATACCAGTGTGAACGCTGAAAATTTGGGTCATTTTCCGGAATTTTTTGGAAGAAAAGTACTCGATTAAATGTTTCGGAAAATTAAGGATATGTTTGGCTATATTTGACCCATATTACATGACTTTTTCATAGAAAAATATTACGATCCAAGCGACTTATGCGCTGCCTTCGGAGGCACAAAAGAAAGCTCCTCCACTGCTGACATGATTCCGGCCGGCTGAGAAGCTGAAACCGAAAAAGGAAAAAAATGTCGTTAAACTGGAAGGTATTTCCTGTACAATGACGTAGGATTTTCGGAAAATATCAAAATCTAACAAAATGGCGTAGTTATGAAAAAAGTCTGTTTTCTTGCCTATAAAATGGTCGTTTTTTTTCAATACCAAATCGTCAATTTTCATCCCATCAAAAATACTCTACGTCATTGTAGAGTAAATACATTCAAGAGTACTCAGTTCAAATTTTAAGTCAATCGGATAATTTCTCTTTGAGTTACAATGTCAGCAAATTTTTTAAATCTCATTTCGAGAAAAACGCGTTTAAATATTCAACTACCGATTTTTGCAAGATAAAATTATATTGACCATAAAAACTGCTAAGTTTAAATGCAAAGTTTGTACTATAAAGTACAAACTCTCGAAAAAGGCAAAAAAAAACAATTTAAAAAACAACTTTACTGTTAAATATCCGGGTTCGTGAAAGAAATACCTTAAATTTTGACTAGCAGTTCTATCGTTGTAATAATAAGTTTACCTTCAACCTGCGATTCCTGCGCCATATGTTGAACCTTCCTCTTCAGTTTGAGTTTCCTTAAGCCCCAAGTGTTCGTCATTTTCACGGTAGCCTAACCCCTTAAGTGGTAACGCTAAAAATACACATATAGCCCGTAGGAGAAAAAAAAACGTCGCGTTCGGATATATTCGTATAGTGTATAGAGAGAACCCCTCGCTCCTGTTTCCGGTTTCGTATCACTCAAAGCACATTACGCCCTGATAGCGTAAAGCTTTCCCTTTCGAAGCACCCGAAGCACATTGAAAAGAATCACCAAGTCCTCGTCCGCGAAGTTTCAAACTCCGACCATTCGTCACTGCCAATGAAGAAGTTAGTCGCCGGCGGACTCGAATTAACGTTCGCCGGGCCGCTTAGGCCCTCGCGTTGTACTAGTCCGACAGAGGGCGGTGGCGTGGCGCGCGTAAAACGGAAGTAGCGCCGATTCTCGGGCAGCGAAGAGTTCGTACGTACATACGTGCGTGCGAATGTTTTTAGTGTATACGATCGTCCCCTTATCTCGATTAAGTCTCGTTAAGGGCTCTCTCTCTCTCCGTTGATTATGCCGTCCGAGCTCTTCACTCGTACCGGCCGATCCGTTTGATCTCTTTGCTCGAGTCCCCCCTCCCACTCTCCCGCTCTCTCGATTTCCCTGCTGGCACACAACGCCGGCCACGGCACGCACCAACGATATTTTTCTCGTGCTCTGCAATTCTCCGACCGGGGCGATTCTCCGGTCCGATAACGAACGAGCGATGCAAACAAAGAAACAAAATATTCTCTCATGTCCGCGAACGGAGATCTCAAATGGAACGTTTCACAATTCAGCTCATCTTGTCTTGTTATTATTTGCTTATTTGGTTATTTGTTTCTTTTTGTTTATTTTTTTTTCTTTTTTTATTTCTCGTTTTAAGACCCCGCACTCGCGCAACAGGGGGATTTTCTGGAAACGATACTCGAGGAGACCTCGGACGATTTGCAGAGCGATTCGGATCGTAGCGGTACGACTTACTGGCTCGGTTCGGACTCGGAAACCGAGAGCGTTATTCACATCAAAGCCAATCAGAGGGCGATAGGTGAGATTCTAATTATTATTACTATTTACATTGTTTATTATTAATTTTTTACATATTATTTTTTTACAATTTTTACATATTATTTTTTTACAATTTTTACATATTATTTTTTTACAATTTTTACATATTATTTTTTTACATTTTTTACATTATCATTATTCACATTGTTTATTATTATCATTGTTGTTGTTATGTAAGTTGTGCAAGTTATCATTGTTATTATCATTGTCATGATTGTTTTATTATTATTATTATTATTTCTTATGAGAATAAAATTTTCTATTATTATCATTATTATTAAGGCATAATACGCAGTTGCAAGGCCAAAAAAAGTCGTTTTTTCACGATTTGTGGAAAAGGATTTCATTTGGGCAAAAAGAAAGGTATTAGGCAGTGTAGTGGCATCTTTTAGCTTTAGATTGGCATTTTGTATTTTCAAAAATATTCATTAACATTGCTCCTGTAGGAAGTCTCCTGGAGGTCCCCGAAAAAAAGTGTCCGGCGTTGAGCAAAGTATCTCCGGTTTGGATGATCTAAAATGAAAAAACCAAAAAGATTATTTTAGGGGATAGATAAATCCAGATATTTATCGAAGGAATAGTCGAAATCTTAATTTTTGACAAAATGGTGGCTCCGGAAAGAAACAATTTCGATTTTCGACCAAATTTTTTTCGTTAAATCGTTGAAAAGAAATATTAATAATTATCGGAAATCTTATTTCTTCGATCATTACCTGAAGAATATATCTGACAAGGTTATGTTAAAATTGCAGACCGATCGGTTGAGCCGCTTTTGAGAAATCGTGCTCACCGACTTTGAAAACATCGTTTTGAGAAAAACGCGTTTGAAGTTTCGCGCCCTTACTCTGTAGCGCTCCAAGCGTCCTCACAAATATGTGTGCATTTCCGAGAATATTCGCTGGATCGATTTGAAATTTTCAGGGAAGATATTCACATATTTGTACATTACGAAAATGCAATTTAAAAAAATCGATTTTTTGAAATTTCTAACTGCGTATAACCCGTTAATTAAAATAGAACATTGTTTTTTTTTCCATTTTTATTCACATCAAAGCCAATCAGAGTGCTATAGGTGAGAATCTGATTATTATTATTTTTTACATTGTTTATTTTTAATTTTTTACATTATTATTATTCACATTGTTTATTATTATTGTTGTTGTTATATAAGTTGTGCAAGTTATCATTGTTATTATCATTGTCATGATTGTTGTATTATTATTATTATTTCTTATGAGCAGACATTTTGCCTATTATTATTATTATTATTATTATTAAGTAAAATAGAAAATTGTTTTTTTTTCATTTTTATTGGAATAATTCAAGAACTCTTGGTCTGTTCGCGATCGCCGCGTTTTTACACTTCACTCGGCCGTACGGCTGGTTGCATAACATCGGGCGTAACACGTGTGACGGGTCGTACGACCGCACGTCCCACAGTTCTGCATCTCTCGCTTAATACTGTTGTACTTTGATTTGATTATTTTTTTTTGCAGTTTTTCAATGTTTTTGGGATATTGGTAAATTTCGCTGTGATTAAATTTCAATTCAGGACGGGCGGCAAGGTGCCGTATTTCGGTGTCAAAATAAAACCGGTTGTTTTTCCAGTGCTACTAAATTTATATGACTTTGCGAATTGCGCAGTTGAGTTTGCTTGTATGGAAAACCAGAAGCGAGCACGCAGAGTACGAGCCCAGCGGATTATTCCCATTCACTCTTCGTGTGGCCTCTGAGAAACTTAACGATCGCGTGATCTAATCGTTGGTACAATATACTAAACTTAGATCCAGAGGAAAATTTGCCCTCTCTCTCTCTTCCGCTATATGTATAGGGTGTCCTATTATGAATGGATAATTCTGCGGTTGTCGATAAGTCGGATCATGTCCTGGATGTCATATGCTGGAATTTCAATTTAGTAAAAGTCCTACGGTTTTCGAGATTTTGGGCTTTATGTTGTTTTTAGGAAAAAATCATCTGCTTTTGGTTTTTCGCGTGCTGTTTCTACAAATGATATGAATCGACAATAACTAAGCAACTTTTTTAAGTAATTGGAATGACATTACACCGATATTACATTTTTTAAATATAATGATATTACATTTTTGATATTACATTTTTACTTGATATTATTTACATTTACTTGATATTTTATATTACATGATATTACATTTTTTTTACACCGCAGGCTATCAAAGTCAAATGTTCGAATTGGTTTGTATGGAAATTGTGCATAAGATCTTTTTTCATAAAGTTTCTTTAACATTTAAGGTTAAAAAGAAGACTTTTCTAGATAAAACAAATAAGGGGGCGTACACAAATTACGTAACGTAAATTTTTCCCACTTTTTACCCCCCCCTCTATTCCGTTACGTAACGGGTGCTTTGTTGTCAATAGTTGCGATTTTTTTCATAGACATAACTAATTATGGAAGGATCGGGTTTATACTCATTTTACGAAGTATATGTTCATCTAGTTTTATACCAATTTTTATGACAAATTCTTGAAAATTAACCGAGATATATTCCTTGATTTGACGACGAAGAAAAAAATTCTCTTCATGTCCCATCGATATCTTTATGAAAGGTCATCTGTAAATTAAAAGTCAACAATTTATCGATATCTATACAAATGTAGCTATCGTTATGCGTAGCCGTTTTTTTATTTTGGTTTTTTTTTACACAATGCCGACATTTTGGACATTTTTTTCTATTTTCAAGGCCCCTTTTCCGTATATAAGCAGTCTTTTAAAATAGTAATTATCAAATGTTAAAAACGCGTATACGTACAACCTTAGTCACTGCGATTACAAAAATGTTTTTAAAAAAATTGAAAATCGGTTGATAAGTTTTTAAGTATTCGCTCGGACAACGTCGAAAAAACTAGTTTCAAGAAAAACGCGTTCAAAGTTTTCGTTCCGTGTTTCTTGATATAAAGTTATGTTTTTTTCGAGAATATTGATACTTACATTGAAGTACCTAGTCGCGAGCGATTTGACGGTTCTTCATCTTCATAATAGTTCACAAAATAATGAGGGCCTGTACTTTATCTATTGTAAATGATGCCACACCTGTAGCGACTGAGGGCACTAACCGGTCGCGCTACCTGTTCTCACTAAAGTGACTATAACTCCGTCAATTTTCGAACTTGTGAATAAAAATGTTGCCAACATATTTTTCAATACATGTACTTTCAAGAATTATAAAAAAAAGTCCTTCGTATTTTGCTTGGGGGATGTGGGAAAGTGTAAGTTCTTGCACAGTGACTTTCCCCCTTAACTGACATTGCGTATAGAAAGCTTCGAGCTGTCCACGGTAAAATTGCACGCAAGGTTTAAATTAAAAACTTGAACATGCAGAAATTTTGCTATTTCTGGCAGTTTTAAAATCGTGACGTAACGCAAACCTCCCCCCCCCCCCCCCCCTTCGTCTTACGTAATTTGCGTACGGCCCCTAACCAAGAGTATTTTTTTTTAAACCCGGTCAAAAAAGTTATTATTTGTAGAGATGGCATGCGCAAAACTAAAAGCAGATGATTTTTCTCTCGAAAACCGTGGGACTTTTACTAAACTGAGATTCCAGCATATAGAGTACGATATGATCTGACCTATCGACAGTTGTAGGATTATCTATTTATAATAGGACACCCTATATATATATATATATATAGCCCTCTTTTGTTTCCTCCTATTCTCCGGCATATTTTCCGACCCTGTGGCTCTCTCTCTCTCTGTTTCTCTATGCGGAGCACTTGCATCATTCTAGAATTCCATCACCCTCTAGTTCCGATAAACTTTCCCGTGAGCTCGAAAACGTTCGTGATTTATGCATCCGGTCCCTAACCATGATTAATAGATTTGCGCATTAATTTCGTGGCTTCGTATATTTTTGAGAGAATCGGCCTCCCCGACATCCACCGGTAAATCGAATCTGATCGAATTGAAGTTGCGATCGTGCAAACAACGTTGTTTTGGGAAAACGCCTGTAAAATTTAGGGCCATATCTTTTTGAGTTTCACAGTAAAGATGTGGTAGTTAAAATATCAACGTTTCGGTATGGTACTAATTGTACATTTTTTTAAAACCAAACGTATGATTTGGAGGGATTTTTCTGTTTTCGTCACTCGGGATTAGTGTTACCCCTTAACGGATCTGCATAAGCTTGGGGCCCAAAAAACAGCGCGATTATTCAATATTTTTTTCTGATGCGAGTATTGGGATGACCAGGTCGGAGTTTTATATAAAATTGATACATAGTCTCATCAAGATGCAGTTTTTTTTATCCATTAAGGGGGGAATCGCTTTAGACGCCTGAAAATGAGTCATTTTTCATGATATTTTTTTAAAGGTGATATAATAATCGCATTTTTTTGAAATTTTCACTTTCCAGCTTAAACGGTCCACCCGAAATTTAAAAACCAAACGACTTATTAAACTTAACAATAAATGCGAGTCGTCGACGATCGGCGATTTTCAAAATAATTTTTTTAACAATGTGGCGAAGATTTAAAACTCAAGCATACAAAATCTATTAAAAAAAACGTCGTCATTTTTTCGTAACTATTAAAAAATGGAGATCGATTTAAAAAAAAGTGAGATCGTCAACAACCTTAAAATGTTTCTCATTACATCGTATCTCCTGTAAATTTGGTAACAATCCATCAAGGGAGCTTTAAAGTAGTTTTAAGAATATTTCAATGAAATTTTCAGGGAATCTAACTAAAAGGTGATACTATCGAATGAAAATATTTTTGGAAAATGCAATTTTTTGACCCATCTAGGTTGATGTAGCCCGTTGACAGGTTAACACTTTTAAAAAATGCTGCATACCTATCCTATTATAGATATTTAATAAAACGCAATATTCATACTCAAATGAATTTTGAAATTTTATTCCTTAAAAATAAAATACATTAAAAGTAAAAAATTTCAATTGAATAAAATAAAATCAACTTAATAAAATAATTTTTTTATGTATTAAAATGAATTTAATTGAATAATTAGAAAAAAATTATTTAAGGGGCCAGTTTACTTTGGAGCCACGCAAAAAGGCTATTTTCGCGATCTTTTTGTTGAGGATTTTATGAACGATAGGAATATAAAAGTTGTTGGGCGTGATAGATAGTCTTGAAATACATTTTGAAAAAAGTTTAATTCATTTTTATTCATTTTTAAGTACAAAAACTATAGTTTAACGTAACGCCTCAAAAATAGGTGGGCTAGGTAGCTCCATCACAACTCGGCAACGGCTTGTCTGAAACAAAAAAATCAAAGTCCATTAGATTCAGTATGACACCAGCTACAAAATGACCCCCGGATATAAAGTTTTATCAAAAAATAAAAAAATGGCAGATGAAAAACGAAAAAAGTTTTTAAAAACGTGTTTTTTTTTCGCAGTTTTTCGCAAAAAAAGAGTGAATATCAAAATGTTAAAACCATCGAGGGTCATCTTGTTGCGAATCATGTTTACAATAATATGTGGTTCAAATTTCAAGAGAATCGGTTTATTAGTTTCAGAGATACGATGGAGCTAGATTTTGAAAACGTTGTTTCGAGAAAAACGCGTTTGAAGTTTATACTATGAAAAACTCTAACCTAAACTCAATCGACAATTCCTGCACCGTACAAAATCCTTTCTGATTGCTCATCATCGTCGATTTCTTCAAGTCTTCCTTGCTTTCGATTTTTTGAAATTTTCAAAGTGGACTGGCCCCTTAATTCAATTTCATGAAGTTCAAATTTAATTAAAATAAAATAATTTTTGAAGTTTTACGTATTAAAAAATAAAATTCAATAAAACTCAAGTTCATATTTAAAATCGTATTATATCCAGGTCGTTTATTGATCATATGAATATTAATCATCGTCGAAATGATTTGTTGTCTTTGTGTTTCATTGTCGCGCGAACGACGCAGAAGAGAGACCGGACGGGAGCGGCAGCGAGTGCAATTCCGTCGTACCGAAGAAGCGTCGAAGAAGAAACGCGAGCAAGGATCGTGACGCGACGACGCTAGGCTTGACGGACGATCATTGGACCTCGCCGCGTTCCTCGAGGTCCTCGGAATCATCGTCGAGATCGAGCTCGTTGCTGCAATTCGAGTCGCTCGAACGAACCTGCGCCACGGTCTCGCCCTCGGGCTACAGTTACGATTCTCTCGAGTACTCCAATCGTTCGAACTCACATTTCGAGAATACCTCGCCCGACAGCCTCGACGAGGAAAACGGAAACGACGACGACGACGAGGACGACGGGGATGAAATCGACCTGCGAAAAAATTCTCGATTAAACGGCTTCCCGTTGGACACGCGGAACGGCTTTGGGAATTTGCGGCCGTACAGAAGTTTCGAGAGCCTCGATACTTGCCACAAAAGCGAGACTCTCGCCTGCAACGACCTCAGCAACGGATTTTCCGCCTCGTTCTATTCGAAGACGAGCCACGATCTGAGCGCGGGCGCGCTCAAAAACGATCGCGGTCGGAGGTGAGTCTGATCGAACGGCTGCGATTAAGGCGTTGCCCCCACTTGTAGCGCAAAAAAAGGCCTTTTTCATGATTTTTTTTAAAGAAAACTACAAAACTTTTTTAATCGATCAATATACCATCTTAAAGAACACATCTTGAAGAACTTTCAGTAATTTTTTTATTGAAAAATATTACATTGTTTAGTGGCAAATGGCCGTCAATGAAATAATGTTTTTATATACACGGTTTGCGGTGACCAACATTGCGGCGAAGTGGATCATCTGAAGAAAAAAAATGCGGATGGATTTAGTCAAATATAAGTATAAACTAGTCTTTAATCGAAGGATTTTAAAAAATATTCATTTTTCACAAAATGGCGGACAGTCAAAGTTAATGGTTCGATTTTAACGAAAAAAAACGGCCGTTTTTTGGCTATAAAACGGCCATTTTTTTCGAAAAAAAAATCGAACGATTAAAGACTACATTTTTATGTATTAAATAAGCCTGCAAAATTTCAAGAAGATCGGTTCATTAGTGTTCGAGTAATCTCGGTCACCGACTTCAGAAATGCCATTTTGAGAAAAACGCGTTTAAAGTTTCTCTTTCAACGCTCTTTCAACGCGGATTCTTCTCTTTCAACGCTCATATCTCAGTCAATTTTGTTCGGATCGACTTGAAATTTTCAGGACACATTCTCAGATACTTATACTTCAAAAAATGCAATAAAAAAAAATCGATTTTTTCAAAATCGCAAGTGGGCGTAACCCCTTAAAGGAAGGGTAGGGGTTTCAGCGTGAAAAAAAACACTGTTTTGCGATTTTTTTTTCATCTATATAGATAGAGTAAATTTATTGAAACCTTTTGTACATTGTTAAGTGTCATTTCAAGAACATTCCGTGAAATTTGTACGCGAAAATATCCACAAGGAAAAAGGCTATTTTCATGAATTTTTTTGATAGGTTTATATTATAGATATTGATATAAAACTTGTTACACTTAAGGGAAGGGTAGGGGTTTCAACGTGAAAAAAAACACTTTTTTGCAAATTTTTTTCATCTATATGGATAGAGTAAATTTATTAAAACCTTTTGTACATTGTTAAGTGTCATTTCAAGAACATTTCGTGAAATTTGTACGCGAAAATATCCACAAACAAGCCGGTGACAAAGCTTTTCCAAGAACGCCTTTGGAAAAACACGATTTGCGGTGTTCACTGTATCTCAGCTAGAAATTATCTGAAATCAAGTAACATTAAAATTCAGTCAAAGTATCATCAAATCCTCCTCCCAACGGTCTTGGATAATTTTTTTTTTCATTTCTAAATTTTTGGTGGTCATGTAAAGTGAAAAGTGCTATTTTTCACGAAAAATTCCGCCATTTTGGGGGTGGAAAACCCCTTCAATGTAAAAAAAAATCTCAAACTAACCGCTGGGGGGAGGTATTTTATATGTAGAAAGTGTGTACCAAGTTTGAAATAAATCGGTCATGTAGTTTTCAAATGGCAGTGAACACGGACTTTGAAAAAGTGGTTTCGAGAAAAACGCGTTTGACGTTTAGAGAAGTCGGAGCTACAGTGTTAGAGGAGCGGGACTAAATAGTCAATAACTTCGAGAGTTTTGCTCTGATTGACTTGAAATTTTGGGATTATATTCTTGAAATGTTTAACTATAAGAAAAGACAAAAAAATCGATTTTTCAAAAGTGCAAACCCCTACCCTCCTCTTAGGGGGTCTTCTCACTTTAGACGCAAAAAGGCCATTTTCATGCATCTTTTTGATAGGTTTATATTATAGATATTGATATAAAAGTTGTTACTCTTAAGGCAGCACACCACGGTTCGTGCGCGGTATGTGGGTGTATTTTTCGTAATTATTTTCAAGCAAACGATGAATGGAATTTTTTTTATTAATATTCATAGTCAATATATACATATAGAAGACTGTATACAAATTTTCGCTTTTAATTTTAGCGATTAAGCCATACGGTTCATTTGAAAAATAAATTAAAAATATGTTTAGAAACTAGACTATAGGTTTACAGCATCACGTAGGTGAATTTCGATTTCTCAAAAAGAAAATGGCGGACCAGCGAATTTTAGTTCCGATTTTTATGGAAAATTTTCATCGTTCATAAAAAAAATAGAAAGGGGCCTTTTATAAAAAAAAATCCCCACGTGGTGCTATAGAGACTGGATTTTCCAACAGTTTAAGACTTGGCGCATGCAAATCGGATGAATATTTTTTTTAATATGTTGTCAACCAGGTTGAAAAACGTTGTTTCGAAAAAAAAAAAAACGCGTTCAAAGCCGCACATCTGCCGCTCGGCGCGGTCGTGCGCTTCGAACGGTTTCACATAAAATGCTGTATCTCTGCCAATTTTACAAATTTCTTTAAAACATTTGGTAAGAGCATTCTTAACAAATGTATCTTTCAGAAAAAAAAACGACACATTTTTTTACCGTGGTGTGGTGATTTCATCAATGCACTTTTGAAATACATTATGCTTTTTTTTTAATTTATTTACGTCACTATTTATAGACGAATATGGTAGTTAAAAAAATGTCCTAAAAAATTGTAGGTCTGCGTTGTTGATGAAATCTCGGAGATGGATCATCTGAAACAAAAAATCAAACGGTTTTAGATTCAGTGTGTTAATGGCTACAGCGCATATCATACGATTTTTTATATATGCCAGAATAACAACATGGCGTACATTTTTCGAAAAAACAAAACAAAAAAAATTTCACCGTTTGTGGCTAAAAAAATAGTAAATATCAAAATTAAAAAAAAATCCTCGATATGCGCTATAGCTATAGTTGTAAAGAATATGTCCTTGACATTTTATAAGGATCGGTTCAGTAGTTTCGAAGATTTTATCAACAAGCCGTCGAAAAACCTTGTTTTGAGAAAAACGCGTTTAAAGTTTGTTTGGGTTACATAAATACATTTAAAAAAATGTTTAATGTATTTCTAAAATGTATTGATTGAGTGTAACAACTTTTATATCAATATCTATAATATAAACCTATGAAAAAAAATCATCAAAATAGCCTTAGCAGCTAAAGTGAGAAGACCCCTTAATTTCGAGGCTGAACGCGTTTTTGGCCTACTCGCGAGACGAGAGGATTTCGTTTCCTAATTAGTTCGGCCGTGACGATTCGATTCGCTTGCTAATCCGTCATTGCTCCTCTTTCTCTTCCCGTTCGCCGGTCACGTGGTGTGGATCAGATTGGTACCGACCTGCTTTGTCAATAGTTGCAAATTTCGGTTGGAGCGGACTAGTGAAAAAAGTGGTCGAGTGTTTGTATTCAGAACTTGGAGATAAATACCTTTAGGCGAGGAAAAAATTGCTGATTTTTTTTAAAGGAAAGATTTCTTCACCAAAATTGAGACTTAGGGTAGTTTCATCCCTAGCATGGCACACTTATTTCTTCGGATATCAGATTTTCAAATAAAAAGGTTTTTTTTAAATAAAAATGTACAAAATGACGGCGGTTTGAAAAAAAATCGAATTTGATCTATTTTTTCGATAGTTTTTCGTTAAATAAAATATAAAGATTTCAAACAAAAAAAAGCTTCCATAGCAAGATAAAGAATGGCGTGACGAAATGTCAAAAATTGAGACGGATAGCTTGAAAACTCTTTTGTTTGAATCCCTTTGAAAAGCTTGAATCCCTTTTCCTGAGAACGGCTGTAGCAACCGGAATGATTCGAATTTCGCCCCAAAAATTTAACAGCATCATTATAACCGTCTATACTATGGGATAATGCGAAAAAATCGATTTTTTGAAAATTTTAGACTGTGATTATCCCTTAACTGAAAAAATACCATTTAACAGCTAAAAGTAGGAATATAACATCCCCTGAGTCTAAAAAATTATGAAGAAATCTTTTCTTAAAAAAAATCATGATCATCAGCAAATGTTGTCCTCGCCCCGTAAGCGGGAACATTGGTACGCAGAGTCGAAATGAGGATTCTTTTGGCTTTAAATAATAATCTAGGGTCTTTAAAAAGGGCATTTTTAAAATAATTGAAGGCCTTTGAAAAGGGTAATTTTAAAATAATTTAGGGTCTTTAAAAAGGGTAATTTTAAAATTGTTTGGGGTCTTTAAAAAGGGTAATTTTAAAATAGTTCAGGGTCTTTAAAAAGGGCATGGTCTCCTATCGAAAAGTTGCTAATTTGACTACTAAATTCTCACCGTCTAACTCAACATGTGACTTTAGAGGCATTTTTTCCGAAACCAGGTTTTTTAAATTGGCTTGCAGCATAACTCGACCAATTTCAACCGATTCAATTGAAACGTTAACAATCCCAAACTAAATATTCCACAGAAATGCGTATTTTGTTTAAACCTCTTGTAATAATCAATTTGTCACGATTTTTCATTCTGAAAATGAAACTCCTTCGAAATCCCGTAATTTTCATGAAAAACAGTATTTCCAAATCCCCTACGCGTTTCCACACCTATCACAATGCAAATGATAAAGGATACGTTTTTTTCTTTCGAGCCGAAAAATTCGTCGCATTTGTGTAGCAAGCTCTAGGGCATTTCCAGACCAGATCAGATAACTTTAGGCCTTAGGCCACAGTAACGGGTATAACATCATGTGCGAATTTAACATTTTTTTTCGTATGAAAAACTAATTCACTCACAAAATGAATTACACATTTATTTAGTATGAATATCAAGCTGTTAGAATATATATATATATATATATATATATATATATATATATATATATATTTCGATGTACAAAATGGCCGACTACTCGAAACTTCTCGAAACAGATTTTTTCCAATTGGCGTGACAAATAACTCCAACAATTTTCACTCGATTTACTTCAAATTTCAAAGTTATGTTCCTAATTGGAAATTTTTCACTGAACTGAAATTTCACAAGAAATTTTTCACTGAAAATTCATTTCTTAAGTTCAAATACCTACAACTTGTGAATAAAACAATATTTTTTCAATTCCGTACGTACTTCTCTAGGTATTCTAATGTAGATTGACGAGAATTTTTGTTTTTTGTCCTAGGTAAAAAATTGTGGATGCTAAATGTCACACCGCGGAGCGCCTAAAAAAAAGATAAAAGAAAATATTGGTAGTCGGCCATTTTGTACATCGAAAAAAAAAATACATATTTTCCACCAGCTTGATATTCGTACAAAATAGATGTGTAATTAATTTTACAAGTGAATCACTTGTTCATACGAAAAAAAATTGTTAAATTCGCACATGATTTTACACTCGTCACTGAGGCCTAAGGCCTTTATCCTTCGAATCCTGGAAAGTTCCGTGCCCCAATGCTCGACAACATCGATTCCTCACCCCTTTCTGTGAAAAACCTGATAAAACCGCCGTAGCGCAATTGATGTAACACACTGTTATTTATGTCTCAGAGATTTCTGGCACGGCAACGAGGACGACGACGACGACGAGGAGGAGGAGTACGAGTACGACGACGAAGAGGATCCCGAGGACGAATTCGTCGATCCAACAGTGACACGTGACTCCGATTTCTACGATCCCTACGAGAACGACGATCGGGTCCCCAGCGTAGCCGCGAGTTTCGCAGATTCCAAAAATGCCCCGTGTTACACGACCTCCCTGGACTTTCGCAACGCGCTAGACCTCCGTGAGATCGGTCTCGAGCCTCGGGCGGACGCGGTTTACGATTTAAAATCGTGCCAAGTGGCGTCGTCCCTCCGTGGCGGAGGTCTCGGCAATTCGGCGTCCTCGCGACTGCTACAAACGACGAGGTTAAATATAGCCGGTGTCGAAGACGTTTGCGAGCTCGCAACCTCGGCTCTTCACTGTGTGAAAATGGCGAGCAACGCTCTCAGCGACACGCTTCTCCATCATCGTCGTCTTCATCACCCGAACAATAATAATAACCACGATAATCACAATGATTCGTTGGAAAATAAAGGAGGGTGGAGTGGCTGTGACTGGTCGGGTTTTAATTTTAGATTAACGAATAAGTCGCTGAGCGCTCCCAGTCTGGCCCTCGACGTCGACGAGTCGACCAGTTGCTCTTACGCTTTCGCGCGCAGCGGTCCACGTACCTCGGGCGCTGCCATTGGCACGGTATCATCCACGAGTCTCTTCGAGAATTACACGAGAGTCGCCAGTATCCCGGTCGACCTTAATCTCTGCGGACGAGACGAAAATCCCCCCGATTGCGACCGGCAACAACGCGACGTATCCACCCCGACGAAAGAACATGCGGATACTTGCGATTTGAGAGTACACGAAATGGCGGACGATTCTGCGCAGACGAGCAGCGCGCATTGTTCCTTCGAAAGCAACAAGAGCTCGGAGCGAGCGGATTCCTCGTCGCGTCGTTTCAGAAACGATACGTGCGATTCGAGAGTACACGAAATGGCGGACGATTCTGCGCAAACGAGCAGTGCGCATTGTTCCTTCGACAGCAACAAAAGCTCGGAGAGAGCGTATTCGTCGCGTCGTTGCACAAACGATACGTGCGATTCGAGAGTACACGAAATGGCGGACGATTCTGCGCAGACGAGCAGCGCGCATTCTTGCAGAAACGACATTGACGACGTTATCACAGTCGGTAAAGTAGTTCGTACGTCATCGGTGAGAACGCAGATACGTCCAGAGATCAGCTCCGTCGAGTCATCGTTATTCGGAGCCTCTGCCAACGTGAATTCGAGCGCGCACGATGAAATTCCATCTCCGGACGTGCCAACGATCGAGGCTCTGTCCGCCAGTCCGCCGAGAGATCCCGAGCCTCCGAGATCAACGGTGAAGACGCAGGACCGCGGTGACAAGAACGTGCTCGCAATGGCGATGGCAATGGAGAACGACATCGACGCGGTGGTCGACGAGGCTATAAGGCAATTCAAGCGCGAGGTCGAAGAGGCCACCGTGCCCGGTGAAAACGCCGCCTCCCTCGTAAACGACAAGCAACAACGCACGTCCGTTCGTCGCGTCAAGAACAACGCTAGCTACGAGCTCGCTCAGCAATTCGAGATAAACGAAAATACGTTTTTGCGCACCGGTGTAATGTCGTCTTGCGCCGAGGACGCCGAAGCGCCGAGTTCCCCGAGTTCCTCGAGCCGTAGACGCGTCCCGAACAACGCCAGCTACGAGCTCGCCCAGCAATCGGATTACGTGAAAATGTTGCAGAAGACCGCGCGGCCGTTTCAGCGCATGGACGCGTGCGACGAGCGTCCCGAGGCTCCGAGGCCGGGTGTCAACTGCGGGCCCAAGATCGCCGACATAGTGCGCGACACGAGCCCGGCCACGTCGAGCGAAAAGGTCCTCATCGAGAGCAAACCCGAGGATATTCGCGCGTGCGGTAAAAGCTTCGAGGCGCACCACCAGCGGGACACGATGCTCGATCAGATAAAAAAAAACTCGGATGGATTTTCGCCGCGTGGAGACGATGGTAAAGCGGTTGGGAGGTTGGGTAGCGTCGATGGGAACCAGGACGACGAGGTAGATTATCCCTGCTTGGAGATCAAATCGATCATCGATTACGCCGATATTCCCGTACTCGAGGACGAGAGGAAGAGAAACGAGAGCGACGAGGAGATTCGTCGGGACGTTTCAGCCGAGCGAGGCTTGTCATTTCTCGGGGATTTTTATCCGGAAACGAAGAGCCACCTGGTGAGAGGCTCGGGAACGAGCGAGATCGTCGACGAGAGAGAGAGATCCAGCGAGGAGGACCGATCGAGCAGATCTGACGAGACGAGCGACGAGGCGAGTAGACACGGACGCGACGCTGCTGGAAACTTCGCTTCGAAGCAACACGCATTCGCTTCCCCCACTCCGCGCACGACGATCGACGAGAACGATCCAGGCGCGGAGGGGCGCAACTCCGTTGAGCCGGTCGCGGTGGCTGCGGTTTCGGCGCTGCTCGTTGCACCGGACGGAGAGGGGCACGCTAATTGCGAGGAGGGGGGGAAGCAGAAGGAAGAGAGGAGGAAGGAGGCCGCGTGTGTTGAGACCGGCGAGGCGAGTCACAACGCAACAGCTAGTTCTGTCCACGCTTCAACTCCAGCAGCGTCATCAACGACTCGCTGTCCAATAACGCAGAGTGCTGCTCGCCGAGACGACGATAAACACGAGGGCAAACGCGACCACGGGACGACACGCGAATTCAACGATAACCGGGCCCGCGGACGGCAAAGCGAAAACGAAGAGGCGAAAAAACGAAACGACGGCCTCGACGATTGTCACGAAGACGGGGGGGCAAGGATAAACAAGGAGATGTCCGCGACGGCCGCTAAGAGGCTCGCCATGGCCTCCGGTACGACGAGAAACAACGAACAACCGAGCATTGTCGGGAACAAACACGAGGTTGGTCAACAGAAAAACGCCAACGAGAGGAAAAAAGGAGGTCTCGGTGGATTTTTGCAGAGATTCTCGAGGCTACGCTTCAGCGGGAGATCCAAAGTGCCACGATCGGAGGTGAACAAGAAATTCAACGAGAGCACTCCCGTTAACGCTGGCGATAAGGATAACAGGAGAACGAACACGGCCAAGCCCGACGGGGATGAACAAATTCATCGTGCCAGGAAGGAACCGGATTATATCATTATACCGCTTCACGGACCCGAGGACGAGCGACCAGACGGGGATAACAACGTGAACGGAAATAAAGCACGGAGGTCCGTGGAACTGGAGAGAAGCGCGTCTTGCGCGAGGTGAGAATGTTTTGCGATGTTGGCAACTGGATTTTTCGGGGTGTCGGACGGTTGGGTGACATTGCGTTGTTTACTTTCTGGGGTTTGAGGCGAATGTGCGCGAATTGGCGGAAGTTGCGGATCAGCTCGGTTTGGGGGATTGGGGGAGGGAGAAACGCCGAAGATGTTGCTCAGCCAGTTAAGGTAGTTCCTCTGCGAAAAGATTGATAATTGGTTCAATTAGTAATAAATAAAATTAAAAACTACGCAATATCGACGCGGTACTAGTAGATAATACGATGGATATCATTTATTGCCGTAAAATATATTTTATATTGTGTTTTTGAGCTACCATTGCCAGTAAACTTTTTGCCGGGACTGTCCAGGCTTTGTCCCAATTGTTTTTTTTTCCAGGCTTTGCCAGGCTTTGCACCAAAATTGTGAGGGCTTCTCATGGTTATATCTTGGAAACTAGATGGTGAATCATTCTCATTGTTTTTTCACATTATTCGTGATATCTTACTCTAGCTTATCCTCGTTTTTTTTAATCAATTTCTTAATTTTAATTTTGACGGTAGAATTAATGATGCTCTGTTTGCCCATCATAACGCATTTGTTACGTGTAAACCAAGCCAACTTTAAGTGTGACTATCTCAGGTTTGGGGTGGTCAAACTTATTCAAATTGCACAGATGTTTGGATAATGTATTAAATAACATGTATGTCTAATTTCAACCATTTCTTAATTCAACCCTTCTGTGGAGGTACTGCCTTAAGGGAAGGGTAGGGGTTTGAAAAAAAAAACAATTTTTTGCGAATTTTTTTCATCTATAGGGATAGAGTAAATTTATTGAAATCTTTTGTACATTGTTAAGTGTCATTTCAAGAACATTCCGTGAAATTTGTACGCGACAATATCCACAAGGAAAAAGGCTATTTTCATGAATTTTTTTGATAGGGTTTATATTGTAGATATTGATATAAAAGTTGTTACATTTAAGGGAAGGGTAGGGGTTTCAGCGTGAAAAAAAAACACTTTTTTGCGAATTTTTTTTCATCTATATGGATAGAGTAAATTTATTGAAACCTTTTGTACATTGTTAAGTGTCATTTCAAGAACATTCCGTGAAATTTGTACGCGAAAATATCCACAAGGAAAAAGGCTATTTTCATGAATTTTTTTGATAGGTTTATATTATAGATATTGATATAAAACTTGTTACATTTAAGGGAAGGGTAGGCGTTTCAGCGTGAAAAAAAACACTTTTTTGCGAATTTTTTTTCATCTAAATGGATAGAGTAAATTTATTGAAACCTTTTGTACATTGTTAAGTGTCATTTCAAGAACATTCCGTGAAATTTGTACGCGAAAATATCCACAAGGAAAAAGGCTATTTTCATGAATTTTTTTGATAGGTTTATATTATAGATATTGATATAAAACTTGTTACACTTAAGGGAAGGGTAGGGGTTTCAGCGTCAAAAAAACACTTTTTTGCGAATTTTTTCATCTATATGGATAGAGTAAATTTATTAACTGTATCTCTGTATCTCAGCTAGAAATTATCCGAAACCAAGTACCATTAAAATTCAGTCAAAGTACCATCAAATCCTCCCGCCAACGGTCCTTGATAATTTTTTTTTCATTTCTAAATTCTTGGTGGTCATCTAAAGTGAAAAGTGCTATTTTTCACAAAAAATTCCGCCATTTTGGGGGTGGAAAACCCCCTCAATGTAAAAAAAAAGCTCAAACTAACCTTTGGGAGGAGGTATTTTATATGTAGAAAGTGTGTACCAAGTTTGAAATAAACCTGTCATGTAGTTTTCAAATGGCAGTGAACACGGACGTTGATAAAGTGGTTTCGAGAAAAACGCGGCACCGGCTTGTTTGTGGATATTTTCGCGTACAAATTTCACGGAATGTTCTTGAAATGACACTTAACAATGTACAAGAGGTTTCAATAAATTTACTCTATCCATATAGATGAAAAAAATTCGCAAAAAATTGTTTTTTTTTTCACGCTGAAACCCCTACCCTCCCCTTGAGTAGTAAAGATTCTCCAGAAGCCCGAAAAGTAGATGTTTGATAGACTCAGAATTCTCCTGCGTCGTGTATATGAAAACGTAAAAAAAATCATCTAAATTGGCACTGCAGCCTGTGCGCGCAAATGTTTTTTTTTCGACTAGAGAAATGAAAAAGGGATTCTTGAAACATCATTTTTCATAGAAATGACACTGGAAGAAGTGTAATTTTCAGAATTAAAATCGTGGAGTATTGTTCTTACAAGGAACATCACTTTGGTGTCCTCCTCCGATTTTGTTGAAACTTTTTTACGTGGAAGGGTATCAAAAACTACGAGACACGTATTTTTTTTTATCGGCGGAAAAACGTTTTTAAGGGGTGAAACGCACCCTCGAAGATAGGGGTGTTTTTCGTTTTTCGTCGATAACGTTATCGTTCTCATCTCCAATGTATAGTACACAAAAAAATAAACATTGTTGCCACTTGAAATTTTTTAATATCCCGTACCGTTAAAACGTTATCGACGAAAAACAACCCCATTTTTGAGGGTGCGTTTCACCCCTTAAAACCGTTTTTCCGCCGATAAAAACAAACGTGTCTTAGTTTTTCATACTCTTCCACACAAAGAAGTTTCAACAAAATCGGAGGAGGACACCAAAGTGATGTTTCTTGTTAGGAAAATAAGTTTTCGACAAATCATTTTACCAACTTGACGAACGTCATTTCTGAAAAAAGCGCCTATAAAGTTTAGCGTCGCGTTACTTTGAGTTTGACCCAGGAAATTTCATAGTTAAAACAGCAACGCTTCTCTACAGTTTCAATCGCACCTTCTTTTTAGGGGGCAGATCTCTTTAGGCAGCCGAAAACAAGCGAATTTTCAAGACTTTTTTCGTGTAGAAATTATTATTTTTTATATAATTATAATTTTATGTACAGATTATTACATCTTTTCATTTTTCGATTCTTTTTTAATATTTAAAAATGGCGACCGTACGACACTTGCTTCAGAGACGGTCGCCGGCTGAGTTGTTCCACGGCGTACAACTTTGCGTCTGGTACATTCGTCTGAAGCATCAGAGCCAAGAGATTCACATTTCCAAGACCCACACGCTCTATGTGAACCTAAAAAATTCAACGAAAAGTAAAAATTCGAAAAATTGTACGTGCGAAAAAAATCGTTCTATTTTTCATGAAATGTTTAGTATAGTATTTGTCAATGAAAAAGTGGTTTTTCAAAATAATTCTCAAGAAACTTCAGGTTCACATAGACGGTAATTATGTTATCTAAAAGTGTACGAAATTGTAAAATGATCGTTCAGATAGTTGTTGAGTTATGTTGCACGACGTTCGCGAAAACGCGATTAACGTTACAAGATTCAAAAAAGTTGTCGCTAAATGACCTACCGATTAATCTGCGATTATAGACCGATATTGTACACGTTCGGATCATTTTTTAGTTAAAAAGGAACCCCAAAGTACGATTAAAATCTGCAAAAACATCGCTGTTTTTTTTTTCAATTCTGGGGCATTCTCTCTTACAATTAGACGTTGGACGATTCATTCGACGTAGCGCAGTGAACTCGAGAAATGTGCGGTAATTGTGCGCAAGTGCTCAACCGGAAATGAATTCACCAAAAGAAGTAAGCGCCTCAAGCGGAGGCGGAAGTATCAGTATTCTTCCCCCATTGCCCACAAGCGCATACTTTTCGACTTTTGACAATCGTTGCCACGTCGTTCGCACGCGCTGTAGTCACCGGAAGCACGCACCTCCGAGGGACGTCTGTGTTTCTTCATCTGACACTTTGACACTGCGTTACTCGCTTTTGTTTACAACCGAGTTGCAATCGAGTGGAGCGTCTTCTTTTATTTATTTCTATCGCGACCGTGTTCCCGAGAGGAATTGGACGTTTGCCAGGCGGTATAGAGAAAAAGTTTAGACGCCGGGACAAAGTACAGAGCCCGATGAGGAACTCACTATTAGCCTCGAGTTTTCCGAAGAAGAGTCGCCGAGTGTACGAGCCAAGCGTTCAAGTTTATGCGCAGATGCGCAGCATTATCGCGTAGGCATACGAGTATAGTAGTGTCTTTCTTATCCCCCCCCCCCCCCCCACCCGCTCCCTCTCTCTATCTTTCGCCCTTTTTCAAGACCCGAGGAAACACAACAAGGAGGTCAATGTAATCGACGCTTTTGTAATGGCGGATGGTGAGGGCTCTCTCGCGGATAACCAGCGAACCAAGCGGGACTATCGTAGCGGCAATAACATAACCTCGCGACCGGCGAGTCAGTGCGCATAAAGAGAAAAGGAAGAGAGAGAGAGGGGGAGAGAGAGAGAGAGAGAGAGAGAGAGAGAGAGAGAGAGAGAGAGAGAGAGAGAGGGAGGGAGAGAGAGAGAGAGAGAGAGAGAGAGAGAGAGAGAGAGAGAGAGAGAAAGAGAGAGAGAGAGAGAGAGAGAGAGAGAGAGAGAGAGAGAGAGAAAAGGAAGAGAGAGGGAGAGAGAGAGAGAGAGAGGTTTTACAACCGCCTACACGTACGCAAAACACCCATACTCTTTTTTTCTCCATCCCCCTCGTTACAGTCAATCGTCCATTTCACTTTGATCTCCCTCTTGTTCGCCCGTTTTGCTCCATCTCCCCTCGCCTCTTCCTCTTTTCACCGCGCGTCGTTTACACGCGACACACATGGCGCCCATTTATTTTCGTTTCGGGCGCGTTCCTGAGCCGAACTCACTTTTTTTTTAAGACGCCGCTCCGTTGAATTCCTCGGGCACATATGATCGCGGCGTCCGCGCGTGATTACGTCGCGCCGTGTCGATATATCGGTATCCGATTCTTAGGCAATCGCGATTGTTTCTTCTCAAGATCGAGGCGATTTTATCGGTCAAGTTTAAGGCGGGACATTTAGACAGGAAAACATTAAGGGGCTATACCCGTGTGAACGCTGAAAATTTGGACGATTTTCGGGAATTTTTTGGAACCTAAGTACTCAATTAAATGTTTCGGAAAATTAAAAATATATTTGGCTGTATTTGACCTATATTACATAATTTTTTCATAGAAAAATATGGAGATCCAAGCGACTTGTGGGCTGCCTTCGGAGGCGCCAAAAAAAAGTTCCTCCACTGCTGACATGATTCCGGCCGATTGAGAAGCTGAAACCGAAAAAGGAATAATGTCGTTAAACTGGAAGGTGTTTCCTGTACAATGACGTAGGATTTTCGAAAAATATCAAAATCTAACGAAATGTCGTAGTTATGAAAAAGTGTGTTTTCTTGCCTACAAAATGGTCGTTTTTTTCAATGTCAAGTCGTCAATTTTCATCCAATCAAAAATATCCTACGTCATTGTAGAGTAAATATATTCAAGAGTACTCAGGTTAAATTTCAAGTCAATCGAATAATTGCTCTTTGCGTTACAATGTCAGCAAATTTGAAAAATTTTATATCGAGAAAAACACGTTTAAAGATTTAACGATCGATGTTTGCAAGATAAAGTTATTAGAGATACGGCCTTGAAATTTTTACAGGATATTCTTGAAAGTGTTACTTGTCGAAAAAGGCAAAAAAATCGATTTTTTTTAAGTGTCACACTGGTATAGCCCCTTAAGCATTTTTGAGGGTCTTTTCAAATTAGGGTATAATCCTTCTACATTTATCAAACTGTAGGTATACTTTGATAGTATATTTAAGCATACGGAATATTTTAAAAAAATCATTTATCATCAAAATGGCGGAGCTGTGGCCGTCCAGCTTCCGACAAATTTTTATTTGCAAATCTTTAAAAATAATTTTAGTTGGAACGTGTGTAGTTTCTATTTGACGGTGATTGAAATTTAAAAAATGCAAATTTGAAAGAATTGCACGCGCTTGCAACAAAATAATCAACATTTCACGCAAAATTTCTGTAAAATTTGGATTAAAGAAGTAGCTTTTATTTCTAATTTTTCAAAAAAAAAAGTCGCGTCAAGTAGAAGGTTAGAATTATCAATATTTCTATCAAGTTTCAACTCAATCGGTTCAATAGTTTTTGAGTAATCCTGCATGCCAATTTCGAAAATGCAGTTTCGCGCAAAAACTCGTTCGAAGTTTACGCCTGCTGCGAATCCGAGCGGCGAGGCACAACGTTGACGGGCCGTACCGTTATAAGTTTTTCGAATTACGCTTTGAAACTTTCGGAAAATATTTGACATATATAGTTCTATCGTTTAAAGAAGAAAAAAAAATTAATCGATTTTTCGATCGTTGAAAATGTATATCCCGTCTGAAGGGGCGGGAACACTAGGGAGGTCTGAATAGTAAGTGTGAGGTTAGGAATTCTTTGTGCTCGAGAAGAAGTCATGAAGTGGGTGAAATCAATTCAGGAAGGCCTTAGAACGTGGCGTTGGACGAACAAGCAATATTCTCGTACTCGACATGATAGTGGATAGAGAAATCCAAATGCGAGCATTCGAATGGAGTTTCGGAAAATTAATGTACGGAAAAAAAATTCGTGGAGAATTGTAGTCAGAGGTTTTTTCGAAAAGCAACATTTCGAGTTGCGTTTAAAGTTTCGACTGCAGAATTTCCATATAAATTGTCTACTTACGTTTACGTAAGTATACGGACAGGATGTTTGTAACCGTCTATACTATCGGATAATGCAACAACAAAAAAATTGATTTTTTGAAAATTTTACACTGATGATCCCTTAAGGGGTCTAGATCTCTAGATTCTAGATTCTAAAAAAGGCTATTTTCATGAATTTTTTGATAGGATTATATTATAAATATTGATATGAAAGTTGTTACGCTTAATAAATACACTTTCTAAATGCATTTTAAAAATGCTTTATTTATTCAAGTCACTCTTTATAAACGAAAATGGTAGTTAAAAAAATGTCCCAAAAAAATCGTAGATCCGCGCTGTTGATGAAATCTCGGAGATGGATCATCGGAAACAAAAAATCGAATGGTTTCAGATTCAGTATGTTAATGGCTGTAGCGCATATCATACGATTTTTTATATATGCAAAAATAACACTGGCGGACATTAAAAAAAAACGTATTTTTTCACCGTTTTTGGCAACAAAAAAATATCAAAATTAAAAAAAATCCTTGATATGCGCCATAGCTATAGTTGTCAAGAATATGCGGTTAAAATTTCATAAGGATCGGTTCAATAGTTTCGGAGATTTTATCGCCAAGCCGCCGAAAAACGTTGTTTTGAGAAAAACGCGTTTAAAGTTTGTTTGGGTTACATAAATACATTCATTTAAAAAAAATCTATTTCGAAAGTGTATTTATTAAGCGCAACAACTTTTATACTAATTATAATTAAATTATAACTTATAATTATAATTAGAATAATTAATAATTTTATAATTAAAAGTGTACAACTTTTATATCAATATCTATAATATAAACATATCAAAAAAAATTCATGAAAATCGCCTTTTTTAGCATCTAAAGTGAGAAGACCCCTTAACACTTTTGTTCAACCAGACAAGATTGTTTTCCGCACGCGGTCTTCGTCTTCGATAAAAATTCCCAGTACGCGCGATCGCATCATTATAAATAACGTCGAATAGCCGATATAGATAATTCCTGAATTCAAGCTCTTTCACATTCATCAACGCACACGCACACATGTATTCATACAACCTCAAAAGAGACACAGACTCGAGATTCTCTTGCAGCAGTTTCGTCGAATAACCCGCGTATACGGAATCGCGTCATAAATTAAATCGACTAATATCGATATGTTTTCTTTGATTATTCCTATCTTTATCGCGAGACTCTCATCCTGCTTAACGGTGGATTACGTGGCCGGAGGCGTTTCTCTTATCTTTCTCGTGCATGCGTTCCTAATCCTCGCGACTCTCGACTCACGCTAACGAGCTATATCAATACTAATGTACGAATGTTATACTACATTGTCCTTTTTTGCCCCTTTTTCTTTCACTTTCGTTTCGTGTCTGGAATGACAAACGTAAACACAAGAACTCACGGGTTAGCATGATTCGTTCACTGTAATATATAATATATATGAACGCACACACAGTGAATAGAATATCACAAATAACGAGTGGCGACGAGCACCCATGAATCATTCGTCTGACTGCAAAATGTGAGCCCGAAGATAGAAAGAGAGGACTCGCGAGGGTCAGAGGGGGGGGGGGGGGGGCACAAGAGGTAGAGAAGCGCTCACTCGAGCCACGACCTTTGCCACGAGGATCGTTCGCGGTGACTCTTGTGTTGCCCCGCAGCTATATATATATCACGTATATACAGGGTGTCTCGTTTGTCTCGAGACACCGAAATAACTCAAGAACGACGACGTGAGTCGAAAAATACCGAGACACGTGTCGAGTAGATTCGAACGAGGAGCACAATGGCGAGAAATTCGTTTTCAAGGTGAATTCAAGGTGACTTCAAGGTCAAGTTTTAAAAAATGATCTATATTCTTTATAGCGGCATTTTATTGGATGTAAAAGAGTGTTTTTGTGAGATTATTCTGTTCGCTATTATCTTTGGGAATTTTTGAAACTTTTTTTTTACGAACATGAAGCAATTTTGTACATGACGATGTAGGCTTGGCACGATTTGGTCGAGAAGGTGGTGGCTGATCGAGACGCTTGTCTCAGTAGCCGCGGAAGGACTCTCTTTTTATCTTTCTTAAATTTATCAATAATGTTTTTACTGTATTGTTTGTGAATGACGGACCATCATATGCAGCACATTTGGGACAAAGAAAAATAATGGCGAATAAAAAAATGTTTAGGGCGGAAGTTACCTGTTTTTTATCATCTTGAAATATGCATTGGCGGAACGCAACGAAAATGATTATGATACAAAGGTTATAACAGAGAAATATAAAGCAATTGATTAGGAAAAAAAATTCGTATTGGCCGACTTAGGCTGTTAAAACTGTTCGGACGTTTTTACGTATTTTTATTGTAGATTTACGACCGCGAGTTGGAAAAAAAGGCTTGGGAATAATAATGAAAATGAAGAAGTAGCAGAAAAAGTTTTTTAAGGGGTTATACCAGTCTGAACGCTGAAAATTTGGGTGGTTTTCGGGAATTTTTCGGAAGAAAAGTACTCAATTAAATGTTTTGGAAAATTAAGAATATATTTGGCTAAATTTGACCTATATTACATAATTTTTTCATAGAAAAATATTGAGATCCAAGCGACTTATGCGCTGCCTTCGAAGGCGCAAAAAAAAAGTTCCTCCACTGCTGACATGATTCCGGCCGATTGAGTAGCTGAATCCGAAAAAGGAAAAAATGTCGTTAAACTGGAAGGTATTTCCTGTACAATGACGTAGGATTTTCGAAAAATATCAGAATTTAACAAAATGGCGTAGTTATGAAAAAAGTATTTTCTTGCCTATAAAATGATCGTTTTTTCAATGCCGAATCGTCAATTTTCATCCAATGAAAAATATCCTACGTCATTGTAGAGTAAATATATTCAAGAGTACTCAGTTCAAATTTCAAGTCATTCGGATGATTGCTCTTTGAGTTACAATGTCAGCAATTTAAAAAAAATCTCATTTCGAGAAAAACGCGTTGAGAGATTTATCTATCGATTTTTGCAAGATAAAATGATATCAATGATAATGATATGCTTGAAAGTATAAACTGTCGAAAAAGGCGAAAAAATCGATTTTTTTTAAGTGTAACACTGGTACAGCCCCTTAAGGGGGGGAGATACCTTTAGGCGAGGAAAAAATGGCTGATTTTCATTATTTTTTTTTAAGGAAGGAAATCCTCATCTTTTTCGAGACCTAGGGATTGTTTTATAACTGCTTTTGGCTGTTACATGATGTTAGAAAAATAAAATGATTCATCTTGAAAAATGAAAAAGGTATGGCGCGGTCTTCCAAACGGGTTGCGGCGGATGTTGTCAGACGGCGTGACTGTAGCGTAGGCGAGATTAATCTGAAAAAAAAAAACAACGAATATTTTTTTTTCATTAACACTCATACGCAGAATATGAAGCAAGAAAAAGTGAGAAATGTTTAAAATCGATGAAATGGTACGCATTGAAACAAAAACATTAAATTTTCCGGGAAAAATGGCTACATTTTGAAATAAAAAATACTTTTTTTCATTATCAAAAACATTTAGGGTCATATTTTAGACAATAAGGTCAAAAAAACGTATACCAAATTTAATCAGAATCGGTCGATTAGTTATCTAGCTACGCGTCACGCCAGCTTTGAATATGCAGTTCAGAAGACCGTGCTATACCTCCGTCAGTTTTAAAGATTAATTTTTAAAATACCATGTAACAGCCAAATGTAGTAATAAAACAAATACTGAGTCTCGAAAATGGCAAACAAATCTTTCCTTTCTAAGAAAATCCTGAAAATCAGCAAATGTTTTCCTCCCCAAAAAGTATCTTCCCCGTTAAACGTAAAATAAGACGTTAGATTTCCATTGGGGAAAAAAAGAAACTTGGTGCACCTTGGAAACGACCACCTTTATAAAGTTCACTCAATTAAAAAGTTATCTTGCTATTTCACTTCTCGTTTGCATGTTTTGGTTACGTGTCTCGGGATTTTTTCATTTTCTTCTCTTCTTCTTGTCGATTATTTCGATTTTTCAAGACAAATGGAACACCCTATATGAATATAAAGGGTGTCTCAGAACTGAATGCGGTCCCTGAAATGGGAGGTTGGGGGTGAAATTCTGAGTCGAATGATATAAGCATGTGTAGGTCTCAGATCAACCCCTGAATTATTATTAATTTTATAAAGGCGGGCCAATCAGGTGCGACCGCCATTAAAGATGAATAACAATTCAGGGGTTGATCTGAGACCCACACATGCTTATATCAATCGACTCAGAATTTCACACCCAACCCCCTATTTCAGGGAACTCATTCAGTTCTGAGACACCCGGTATATATATATATATATATATATATATATATATATATATATATATATATATATATATATATATATATATATATGCACAAACAAAGTTGCGCAAGAAAACACGTGCCCAACCTCAAGCATGCAGGACAACTAGAGTTCGAGGGTCAGCTGTGTGTTGTACGTCGATCGAGAATCGGAAAAAAAAGAGAAAAAACGACAAAAATCGCTGTCGTTGGACGGCAATAACGACGTGGCGCGAGAACGAACGAATCGATCGTTCCATAGTGCTCGAGGAGATCGTGGGATCGACCGAAAATTACCGAGGTCTTGAATAACACGCGCGCGCGCGCGTGGGAATGATTTATATACAATGACCCGTCATCGTATCTACGATTCTCTGTATATTGGCTCAACTGTATAATGCCCTGTGCCGTTACGACGCGATGCAGGAAAAAAAATTTTACACGCGCTTTGCAAGATACTGTAATTTCTGAGGCGAAGAAAGTGGATTATAACGGACTTTGCGCGATTGGAGGAAAGAAAAGTTTGTGAAAATTCGCGGGTTTTCGAGTTGAATGTTTGTATGTTGTTAGGAGGGAAAGTGAATTATGGGGTATGGGAATTGACTGATCGACTTGGGGCCTAAAAAAGAGGTCGATTTTCAATATTTTTTTTTCTGATGGAAGTATTGGGATAACGAGGTCGAAATTTTACACACAATTAATGCATAGTCTTGCCGAGTTTGGGATTTCTTTTTTATTGAAAAATATTGATAAACAATGAGGTTATTATTTAAACGAAGTGCCGCCGTTTCGGCATGGCTAATCGGTGTAGGTGGTTTAAAAAACTCGAATTATCTGAAATGAAAAGTAAAAAAAATGCATTTTTAGTACGATAATAAGACTTTCGTATGACTGGACACTTTTTTGAAATTTTGAAAATTACTACAATGGCAAGCTGCTGCCAGAAAATTCGATTTTTGACAGAAAAAAATAACTTTAATGATTTGTTATTACCAAATGGATAAACGCGTGAAAAAAGGGATAAAGTTGCAAAAAGCCCATACCGCCGATTAATTTGGAATTTCGTCACTCGTGTATTTTCACTCGCTGATCAAAATTTGATTTTCAAGGTCAAAACTCATAATAACTGATTTTTAAAAAGTTTTTCTATTTTCTTTTAGCAAATGTTGATCTTAGAGAAAAATGTTTCCTACAAAAGTTGTAGCCTATAAAAAGATTGATCTTTTATGTTCTACACAGCTTTTGTCTGAAACGATTCTGTTTCAAGAAAAATGGGATAATGCTCCAATAAATAGATTTAGCTAAACTCCATTAGTTTCGATATTATCTACTTACGCACTTTACCGCGGGAAGGTTGGAGTTTGGTGGAACCCAAACAAAAAAAAGCAACAACAAAAAATACAAAAAAACCTAAAATTAAAAAATATTTTTAAAAAAATGAAATTCAAAACAGAAAAAATAGAGTAAAATACAAAAAATCGAAAAGTAAATATGAGTTTTAAAGCCTAAACTCCAACCTGCCCCCGGTAAAGTCCGTAAGTAGATAATATCGAAACTAATTAAGTTTAGCAAAATGTACTTATTAGAGCCCCCTTTTTTCCCATTTTTCTCGAAACAGAATGGTGCTAGACAAAAACTGTCTAGAACATAAAAGATCAATATTTTGATAGGCTATAACTTTTGTAGAAAACATTTTTCTCTAAGCTCAACATTTATTTAAAAAAATAGAAAAACTTTTAAAAAATCCATTTTTGTGAGTTTTGGCCTGGAAAATCAAATTTGCGGGTATTTTCACCATCATATTCGTGATCAGCGAGTCCAAAGGATGGGTACACGGAATTTCAAACTAATCAGCGGTATGGGCTTTTCGAAACTACACCCGAAAAAAGCACCCGGACACAATAGAAAATGTTATAAACTATGCTCCGTCCGAATTTAAAGTGAATCGGACGAGTATATTTCGAGATACGACTTACACCGTTTCATAAAACGTAGTCTCGAGAAAAATGTAAAAAAAAGATAGGATTGAAGTTTCCATCGTTGAAATGCAACGACAATTAATATTTCAGAATTATTTTATTTCTGTTGGCACATTTTGCCGGCAAAAAACCCTTCAACCATTTTTTAAGATATTCATTTAGCGATCTGCAATTTAAGACCTTATACCACAGGGTATAAAGTCATGTGCGAATTTAAGAATTTTTTTTTCGTACGAAAAAGTGATTCACTCATAAAATTAATTACACATCTATTTAGTATGATTATCAAGCTGTTAGGAAATACATATATTTTTTCTCGATGTACAAAATGGCCGACTACTAATATTTTCTTTTGTTATCTTTTTTTTAGGCGCTCCGCGGCGTGACATTTAGCATTCACAATTTTTTACCTAGAACAAAAAACAAAAATTCTCGTCAATCTACATTAGAATACCTAGAGAAGTACGTACGGAATTTAAAAAATATTGTTCTATTCAAAAGTCGTAGGTATTTGAACTTAAGAAATGAATTTTCAGTGAAAAGTTTCGTTATAACTGCTCATAAAATGAAAGGTTTTCGATTAATCAGAAATTCCGTACGTGCTTCTCTGCGAAATGCAATTAGGAAGATAACTTTTAGATTTGAAGTCAATCGAGTGAAAATTGTTGAAGTTATTTGTCACGCCAACTGGAAAAAAGCTGTTTCGAGAAGTTTCGAGTAGTCGGCCATTTTGTACATCGAAAAAAATATATTTTCTAACAGCTTGATACTCATACTAAATAGATGTGTAATTAATTTCACGAGTCAATCACTTTTTCAGACATAAACAAATTGTTGAATTCGCACATGATTTTATACCCGTTACTGTGACCTAAGGCTTTAAATCTATGAGAAAAATTCTAACAATAATGAAAATATGTAAACTCAAATGTAAAAAACAACTTTCGTTGCGTTCCAATGAACTTCAGTACCGTGAAGAAGGGTCGATCGCAGTGGGCGATCTGGCCCTTCACAAAAATCACAACTTTGTCAATTTTTGGAATTCTTACAACATCTCCGTTGCAAATTGAGCATAAGATCCTAGGTTATAAAACGATGCGATAAAGAAAATCGCGTTTTTGACATTTTGAGCTTATGCAGACTCCGCAAGGGAAAGGAGGGAGATATTCCGGTGCGTCATTCAGCGTAATCCTCTTTACGACTCTGCGGCTCTGTGCAGTGTTACAGGAGTAACCGCTTACAAGAAGCGAAAGAGAAAGGTCTTAGAATGTAAACTCGGGGCTGAGGATGGAGTTGTTGAATTGCTAATCGTGGGAGGTCCGTTCAAGTTTGCAGGCGATATAGGATAAAGCTGTTATTCACACTGAGCAAATCCCCCATTCGCCCTCTCTCTCTCTCTCTCTCTCTCTCTCTCTTTCTCTCTCTCTTTCTATTTGTTTTTCACGTTCCGCGCATTAAAAAAAAGAGCGTCGAGTGCCACTCACAAAGAGGCTCTATCTCACGAAACTCGTGCAGTGCCCCCGGCGAGATCTCGTTATACTTATCCATCGAGTATTTCGCTCGAATCGTAAAGATGAGTGGGGAACAAGTTTCGTGAGAGCGAGCAATTATCAAGTGCCCGCTATTAATTGCGTGTCTCGTATGTGGATCGTAGTTTTGAGGAAATTTGGCGCGATCGCTCGCTGTTCGTGCGAATCGTAACGTTAATTAACGGATGAGAGCACTCGAGAGTTTGGAGTACTCCTAACTCGTAGATCGAGCAGTCGAGTTGAGTATCACAACGCATTGCGCCTAACAAGGAACATTTGAGCCCGACTTCGATTTTGTTGAAACTCGTTTATATGGTCGAGCATAACAAATTATTAGATACGTGTTTTTTTTTTTCGTTGGCGGAAAAACAGTTGTAAGGGGTGAAACTACCCTCGAGAGTGACGCATCTAAGTGTTTTTGCAGTTTCGACCGCGGGCAGTCCACCTATTTCAACGAGACAGAAACGAGAATTCTTTCGATGGAAAACGATCAGAAATTCAGTATGTGTATATTGAAAATAAAAAGAAAAGTTCAGGCCGTAGGCCACTCTAGAGGCCGAAAAAAATAGGCTTTTTGGGATTTTTTTTTCAGAAAAACTGCCAACTAAATCGAGATTACAAAAAGGGTGTTTATCATACATGTCAGTGGCTGTATACAATAATTTTTTTTGAAGCGATTAATTTCAAAATGGCGGCTGTGCAGCGTTTATCTCAAAACTGCATTTTTTAAGTTGGCCGGAAACATAACTCAGACAATTTTCAACTGATTCACTTGAAATGTTGAATATATCTTGAAATATACATTGTCTATGGAAGTACGTAGGATTTTATTTTTATATTGCATACTTCATTTGTCATTAACAATTATCTGACGATTTTTTAGGCAAATTTTTCACTTTCCAAAAAAATCCTACGTACTTCCATAGACAATGTATTTTTCAAGATATATTCAACATTTCAAGTGAATCGGTTGAAAGTTGTCTGAGTTATGTTTTCGGCCAACTTAAAAAATGGAGTTTTGAGATAAACACTGCACAGCCGCCATTTTGAAATTAATCGCTTTAGAAAAATTATTGTTTACAGTCACTGATATGTATGATAAACACCCTTTTTTTGTAATGTCGATTTGTTTGTAGCTTTTCTGAAAAAAAATCGTCAAAAGCCTATTTTTGTCGGCCGCTAGAGTGGCCTAACCCGTTAAGGGTTGAACTACCCCTATTCTTCTTTCTTGTACCTCGCATTTGAAAGGTAGGATTAAGTTCAACAAAACTGGTAACACTTTGAAGAGGAGATAAAATTAAAGTTTACGTATTTTTGCATTTTTGCCGGATAGCAAACTTAAGGGGGTAAAACACATTCCATACATTTTCGACGATTTTTAAAAGGAACAATTGAGCGTATCGGTGGAAATGGGTGGTGAATTCGTATTCAGGAGGTAAAAGTACATCTATATAGACTTGTAAACAAATATTTCATATACTAATTTTTCCTATCTGGAGAAAAAAGTGGCTTAACTGAATCGTCGATCATTTCTTTTCTGCTTCGATTTGGAAGTCGATTCTGCACTCATTTTATTCGTTATCGTTTGCGCTAAAAATGCCGTTTGGTTAATGGAGTTCCGATGATTTTTCGATTTTTGGCAGAATTTCAAAGACGGACCATCGATTTTTGCGACTTTTTCCATACATACCCTTTTGCCTCTTTATCGATCATTTTTCAAGTGCAATTTCCGGGAAAAACTATTTGAGATGTCGAGATGCATCCAGCGGCATTCGCTCAGTGGACCAAAAGCCTTTTCAAAACAGCAGCAGAGAGTTTGTCACTCAAATAAGACCGACGCTACGGCTGTTTGAAATTTTGGGATTCTGATAAAGTGGCCAAATGAGCTGAAACAAAGTTTTTTTCGACTGTTTAACGATTTCAAGGGTTTATCCCATTGGAAATTGTTCGCCGATTACGAATATCACTGATTTTTTGGCGCAGGCTTAAAATTACGCGAGATAAATGTCCAGAACGGCCACAAACGTCTATACACACACTTTTAACGACTTTAAAATCAAATTTTGAAGTTTTTCGAAAAACGAATGGTGAATTTGTTCAGGGAATGAAAATACATCGATATCGATTGGAAAAAAAAAATTATTCCATCTCGTCCAAAAAAGTGGCTTTACTAAATCTTCGATCATTCATGTTCGGTTCAGTTTTGGAACTCCTCTTTGTGCGCATTCTCTTCGTAATCGTTTTGTCTTCAAAATGCCGCTTGATTCATGGAGCTCTAATTATTTTTCGATTTTTGGCAGATTTTAAAGTCGGCCCATCGTTCTTCGCGAATTTTTCCATACTCTAAACATCAATTGTGAGTCTGTAGAAATATTTCAAATCAGCATACACATTTCAAATACAAAAAAAGACAACTGCGACCAGAAGCTTCGAGTAAGGTGTGGTTTATCCCCTTAAGCTTGCTATCTGACAAAAATACAAAAATACATTAACATTAATTGTATTCCCCCTTCAAAGGGTTACCCATTTCATTTAATTTAATACGTCCTTTCTTAACGTGGGTTGAGAGAAAAAAGGGGTGGTGCACTTAATTTTCTTCCACTGCACTCTAGTGAATTTCTGATCCTTTTTCATGAGAAGATCCGCCGTTTTCGTTTCACTAAAGTCGTTAGACTGCTCGTGGGTGAAACTGCACAACCCTTGACATGCTTAAGGGAAGTTTCTGCCTTGTTGGGCCAAAAAATGTTCGATTTTTCACAATTTTTTTTATGCGAAAAGTATTAACCCTAGATCTACAAACCTATTTTTTCTACCTTTAAACTACGAAACAGGGTAAATATTTACCCCACGCGTTTCTTGTTCGTAAAATCGTTCTGAAAGCAGTAATGAGGCTCGTAAGTACATGAATGTCTTCGTTTTTTTATGCAGAAGAGAATGGTGAAAAGCAAATTCGGTAAATATTCAGAAGTGGGGGCTCCTGCTACAATCAGGCTAATTTTTTTTCTTATTTTTTTTTTATGATCATAGCAGATGATACGAAGTAATATTATGATGGCGCACAACATTCTTTTCTACAAAAAAAATATTTAAAAATTTGGACGTGTATGCAGTAAAAATTTGGACGTCGGATGGGTACGTGAAATCGTGGGGTGCGTAGAAAACTGGGGTGGGTTTGTTGGGCACCTTGGATGGGTGCGTGGAATCGTGGGGTGCGTAGGACACTGGGGTGGGCTTGTTGGGCATCTTGGATGGGTGCGTGGAATCGTGGGCTGCGTAGAACACTGGGGGGGGGGGGGCACCTCGGAAATATTATGACGGCGATGAAATTTTTTTCCGGTTATTTTTTCCGGAAGCATGCGCCGTTACAATAGTGATAAGGATGATGTTTGTTAACCATATTAAACCATTTATACAAAAATGAGCCTGATTCTAGCAGGAGCCCCACTTCCGAATATTTACCACAAATTTAATTTCATTAAAGTTCAGTCCTCTTCTAAAGTTCTTCTTCCCTCTAAAGTTCAGACTTCTAGAAAAAAAATATCATCACGATTTTTTGCCAAAAAGGTCTATTTCTTTGGGACTCTGGAAATGCAATAAATTGGGGAGCTGATATATGGAAAAAATCGATGAAAAAGCCATGAAATATTGGTTTCCAAGTATATTTGTTTGGTTTCTGCTATGCGAAATATGAAGAAAAAGAGAAATTTGATACCTGCAAATATTGAAAAGTAAAGTTATTATGATCCTCTGGCAGTCTCGGATTCCATCAAAGTTTTCGTCAGTGCGTCGACGCTCCTCAAATTAGATGTTTCCGCCATTATCTGCCACAGAATGAAATACGTATCAATTTTTTTCGCTTCTCCCATGGGGACATAAAATATGAAAATCATTGCCGAAAATGATATATCCAATGCTTTACCATCGAATAACCTTATGATACGTGAAATAAGTGTATATCAGCAAGAAACAGAAAATCAACTTACCTACACAAAACGGGAGCTACAAACCGGGGTAGATATCAACCCCACACGCGCTTCACGTCTTCACTCCGTCGCAATAAACAAAGAACTGAGTGCGCTCCCGACCTGACTCTACTGTTAGAACCTTGAACTGAATTATAGTGCAGGTTCAGTGTCGATATTTTCACTGATTAACTTACAAGGAACATCCCTCGGGTGACACCCTTCGATTTCGGTGAAATTTGGATATGTTATAAAGCACCGAAAAGTAAGCGATACGTATTATTTTGATCGGCGGAAAAACGGTTTTAAGGGGTGAAACCATCCCTTAATATAGGGGTGGTTGACGCCTCTTTTTTTTGCAATGTCACTATAGTGGATTTTTCATTGCTTTGGATTAGAAGAATTTTCGTTTTTGTTTCATTAAAATCGGTGGACTCCTTGTGTGTGAAACTGCTATATTACCCCTAGAGATGCTTTTTTTCGAGGGGTGGTTTCACCCCTTAAAACCATGTTTCCGCCGACAAAAAAAAATACGTATCGCTTACTTTTCCGGTGCTTTATGACATATCCAAATTTCAACCAAATCGAAGGGTGTCACCTGAGGGATGTTCCTCGTTAGGAGCGTCGTTCGAAGTTCGCCTGGGGTAGATGTCTACCCCGGTTTGTAGTTCTAGGGTTAGATATAGAATGTTGATATTTGGTATGTTGACTAAGCGGTCTTTATTGAGTATCAAAATATTTTTTAAAGTTTGACAAAACGTGTGTGGTGGGAGTGGGAGGAGCCACGTATGTCGGCGCGCGGGCGATGACATTCTTCGCTTGCGGAAGTCCGAAGTCCCGGACAGGTGATCTGAAGCAAAAAATTAAACATATTTCAACTTTGTACAATATTGTGTATAAGTTGAACTGGAATTATCCAAAAATATCTAAAAGTTTTTATGTAATGAACAAAAAACTGCGCAAATTTTTGGAAAAAAAAACAAATTTCCTTCCGATCGCTCGCTATTTTTTTATTTTAAAATTTTTCTTGATTCTAGTTCAACTTATCAACATACCAAATATCAACATTCTATATTTATTACTTTTCGCATAAAAAATTGGTGAAAAATCAAACATTTTTTGGCCCAACAAGGCAGAAACTTCCCTTAACTCTAAGGGCTGCATCCACCCCTTGAAAGCGTTTTTCCGCCGATAAAAAAAATACCTATCTGATAATTTTGAATGCTCCATTCCACTGTGCCATTCCTCCCACCACCACCGCCATCATTATTATAATTGAACTGACATCCGAGTGGCCGTATAAAGATGGTGCATCGGCAATGCAATCGGGCCTGATTCCCCGTCAATTCCGGATCTCCCGATCTCGCCCACCTCGCAGTGGCCGAACCAGCCGACCGTGGCTCAACGGCAAGTTGCATCCCGGTCGGTAAGTTCGGCAACAAGATCGCGGCGCGAGCAGAGCCCGGCACTGGAGGGTTGTAGGGTTTCGTTCAATTGGAAAAGCATGACGGAAAACGGGGTATTTTGTTTCGCAGTCCAAACGGGAGGCCGCTAGTGTCCAGCAAGCCGCCTCTGCCGCCGAGTCATCATCCGTCCGGGGGAAGCTTCGGGGGTGGTGCGCGTCAAATCGGCGCGACAAGCCCGACGTCGAGATGCGCGATGAGCGCGGCGGGGGTTGTAGTCGGGAATACGCGCCGGCGCGTGGCGACTGATCTGGGTAGCCCGGCAGCGATCGAGATGGCAAAGGCCCGTGCGATGCAGCAGGCCGCCCAGGAGCCGCGTCCGGTTGGCCTCCTCGAGACCGACCTCGACGCCGCCGAGCCGGCTGTACGCCACGGTAACCTGAGCACCATCGGCGGGGCGTCGGCCACCGGCCATCAGCCCCACAACGCTTCTTCCCACGTAACGACAACGAGCAACAACAATCAGGCCGGCAAGAAGACCCGTAGCTTGCTCAATCTCAACCACACGAGTGCTCGCCAAGGACGCGAACTCGGCAATCATCTCGCCAACGAGAACGAACTGCGAGTCCCGCACTCATCCGCCAACCGTAACAACTCCGAGCATCATCAGGATCATCACAACTCCGTCGGCAATCAGAGGCCCCACAAATCCATGGAGTTCCTCCTCGACAAGGAGAATCTACACTTCGTCAAGGTGAGTCCCTTTCTTGATTTATGCCTGCGTTTGTTCGCGTTCGGAGCTAGCAGCCCGGATTTCCGGGCCACCGTTTTCGTCTAGGCTATTTTGGTAACCGGATATTGCGGCCAACGAGCACGCACTCTGATCGAGTAGACTCGGTTTCTCGATCTCTCGACTTGGTTTCATGAAAGGATGATGATGAGGTGGCTGGATGGTGGAGGTCCTGTGGGACCTTAACCATCCAGCGGACTCTGCTGTTGAACGTCTGTACAAGTATCTTTAAACTCTGTACAAGTGTTATTGGACGTTTGTACGTCATCGGACGTCTGTACAAGTGTCATTGGACGTCTGTACGTCATTGGACGTCTGTACGTCATTGGACGTCTGTACAAGTGTCATTGGATGGCTGTACAAGTGTCATTGGATGGCTGTACAAGTGTCATTGGACGTCTGTACGTCATTGGACGTCTGTACAAGTGTCATTGGACGTCTGTACGTCATTGGACGTCTGTACAAGTGTTATTGGACGAGATTCTCGATAACGTCTGTACGTCATTGGACTCCTGTACGTCATTGGACGTCTATACGTCATTGAACGTCTGTACATCATTGGACGTCTGTACAAGCGTCAAGAATCAGAACTATCACCTAGAAAAACGTAGCAAAGTGTTTCGTCGAGAGTACAGTAGTGTCCGGTCGCAAAAATTTGATTTCCTTCCGGTTCCGGCAGTTCAGGGCCTCCAGCTGTCATGGTGCTCCGTTCTACCACGCAGTGTCCATGCTCTTCTCATCTCTCTCTCTCTCTCTCTCATTCTCCCCTCTCCCGCTCTCATTCCCTTTGGGTTCAAGGTGAAGGTGGAGTCTCCCTTTCCTCCTCCCGGGAACGAATTTCCCCTCGGGATCGGGGCAGCCACGCCGCTTGGAGAGTGATAACGCGGAGTTTCTCTCCACGGGGAAAAAACAAGTTTCGCTGCAGATTTAGCTGAGTGAGCGAAACATTGGGCGTTTCAGCCCCCAAAACGACCTCCGGCTATTCGCGAGGGTCGCTGAGATACGAGAAAACGAGCTCGGAAGGAAAGTGCGTCGGTTGTGCCTCGCCCTCTGCCTCACTATAGTCCAAACGATCATCAGAGTGAGATTGATCCCTTCTGGGAGGAAGAAGCTTGACCTTGTTCTGCTCCTAAGTGAGCAGCGGGGTCGAAGGATCGAGGGGAGAAAAACATGACCGAATTTCGCGGAGAGAATGACGGAATCACACAGTCACGCGGTTTGCCCGACTTTTCTCGCAATGGCAAGTGGAGCAAACAAGATTCTTGGGGGAAGCAACTAGGGGCGAGAAAGAGGGACGTGGGATCGAAGAGGAGCTTCACCGGGGAGGAAACTCGGGGGCGCCTACACACGTACACACACAATTGGATTAAACAGGGTGGCCGCGATGGTGAAGTCGAGAGGGTCGTTCGACGAGTGTCATCGGTGTCATCGCGGGGTTAAAATGGACGGGGAAATCTCCCGTTGGCCCACATAAAGGGTGCGTCAAAATGACCTGACATTTTCAATTGGGCGCCATTTTTTTTTGTGGCCAACATAGAGTACTAATCTTTGATAACTGACGTCATTGGCACCAAGGCGATGTCAATTGGCCACCGAGATCGTGCGATTTGACGCCATTGGACTTCTTTTTTTGGGGTCTTCTGAAAGGACAAGTGTATGCCAATGATCCACAGACCATTCTGGAGCTCTAGGAAGCAATCGGACGCACCATTAAGGGGCTATACCAATGTGATCGCTGAAAACTTGAGTGATTTTCGGGAATTTCTTTGGGGGAAAAGTACTCAATTAAATGTTTCGAAAAATTAAGAATATATTTGGCCATATTTGACCTATATTACATATTTTTTTCATAGAAAAATATTGAGATCCTAGAGACGCTAAATCCAAGTTTGCCTAAAAATCGGGGGCTAGGGTTTTTTTAGGGGATGAAGTGGATGGGGGTGGATTCATGTTAAACTACAACCCCCACGAGGTCGGCGCCGGGAGACAGAATGTTCAGAAAAATTCGGGCTTTATATTTGTCCACAGCGCCGAAGTCGTGGAAGTTCATTTCGGGGTTGAAAAAGTGGGGTGAAATTTTGAAAAATCAGTTTTAATTGGATAACTCTTTAGGAAAAATTCATACAATTTTCGTTCAAATGGGAACGTTGTAGCTCTTGAAAAGACGCGTCGATCGAGTATTTGATCATCCGTCTTCAATAATATCTTCACCCCCACAAAAATTGTTGAAGTATAAAAAAAAAATGGTTTATTTTATAACTCAAAAACAATCGATTTTTCGGGGATGGTTTAAATGTACGGAATGTAGAGAATAATTTTCTCTATTTTTTCGTTTCTATGGACCACCCTTAAATTTTGCTTTTTCCAGCCCCTCTCGCGGGTTGAAAATTCAAAATGAAATTCTGGGAAAACTATTGACTGAAAATAAACAGATACGAGTTTAGCGCCGTGGACAAAAATGTAGCTAAGAGTTCAAGCTGCAAATTGTTCCACGGTGGCGAATTCGTGCGGTCAATAGCTTTTTCCAGAATTTCATTTTCAGAGAAAATTTCAGAAAATTCAAGAGTGGTCCATAGGGAACGAAAATATAGAGAAAATTATTCTCTACATTTCGTACATTTAAACTATACCCGAAAAATCGATTGTTTTTGAGTTATTCAATAAACAATTTTTTGTTGGTATTTCAACAATTTTTTTGGGGCTGAAGATATTATCGGAGAGTGATGATCAAATACTCATTCGTCGCGTCTTTTCAAGGGCTACAACGTTCCCATTTAAACAAAAAGTGTCCAATTTTTCCTAAAGAGTTATTGAATTAAAAGTAATTTTTCCAAATTTCAACCCACTTTTTCACCTTCAAAATGAACTTCCACGCCTTCGGCGCTGCGGACAAAAATGAAGCCCGGATTTTTCTGAACATTTTGTCTCACGGCGCCGACCTCGTAGGGGTTGTAGTTTGGGCATCAATCCAACCCCATGCCCCTTCATCCCCTGAAAAAATCCTGCACCCCGATTTTTAGGCAAACTTGGATTCACCACCCGCGGCACCTACAGAATCACCTGTCAAAAAACTGGCCTTCTAATTTTTCCGATTACGGCGTTTTTCAGCGACAGCACGACTGTACTATTTTATTAATAAATTAAAATGTCACGTCATTTTAAGACACCCTACAGCCAGAAAAACGATTTATTAAGGACAAAGACGTTTGTCTCCCGGCGAATGAGTTTTCTTATTCGTATGTCGGCCTACTACGATTTTATTAACAGCTAAGAATTTTTTTAAATTTAAGTTTATGTTTAAGATTTACTAAGAATTTTTCTTAACATCTAATAGGATTCTTCATAATCCCCCAGCTAGTTTTTTTTCGAGGAATCGTGTCATTTCGTCCGCCATTATTGTCTCACTTGAACGTTTTTTTCTCACTTTATATTCTCACTTACACTTAAATCATTCATCACTTTCGTGTTTCTCACTTCCGATACGCAACACTGACACTTGTGCCAAAAGCATTGGCATGGGAAGAAGCTACATGGTAAGCGTATGCGTGAGCTACATCTGACGGCCTGCGTCGGGCCCGTCGCGTTGAAGGGCAAAGTGCGCATGCGCGCATTAGTATCATAGTCGCGAAATAAGAGATTTTCGTGATTGGAAAGTAGTATTTATTTGATTTGAGGAAATATTTATTCAAATGTTCTATTTTAAATGTGGCTTTTAATAGATGTAAAAAATCGGCACGTAAAAAAAACACATTTAGTGACACCGAAAAAATGCTGTAGTTACAATCACGTAAAAACTGTCTCCTTACGAGTAAACATTGATTAATTTCTAATAAATTATGTTCCAATGTGCCAATTTATTAGAACATAATAAATCTTTTTTCTGAGTGTATGGCTTATCCTCTCTAACTGCACGGAGAGAATTAAAAAGTAATTTTTGTCGTGAATTTCACGGTAAAAATTACCGTGAAATATTTCAACGTGGTGACAAGTCAGAAAAACTTAATAATACGTATGCGACAAGTTTTTTTAACTCACGTTACAGAAAATTTCAAATACGTAGCAAAAATTTTACTATACAAGAAGGGTAGAAATTGGAGACAGTAGAATTTAGCATGTTTATACGAAAATTTACCTACTGTCGGTTAAAAATCACCAACCGCACCGTACGCGGTATTTTTACGATACTGCACAGTTAAATTTACCTGCGTCAACCTCAGAAGAAAAGTTTCCTAAAAGGCTAGTAAAATTTATATATCTTCCCCTCATTGTGACCGTTTAATTTCCTCTACTGTTTTTGTTTACCTTTTTTCTCTCCACCTTTCTCGCTGTTCCCCCCTGCGGCCCAGCCGACTCCCCCTCTGTGTCTTATTTAGCCGTGAAATGCCGAAGAAAAAAATTTCACGACGAAATGTACGCAACTGGGTTTCGAACCCGGGACTCCCGCTTGAAGGCGAGCACGCTAACCACTAGACCATCGCTCCGATTCATTAGTAAACTGTATTTTTTCTTCAAAGACCGGTGCTATAATAATCATAATAATAACCGAAATGATAATAACCATAATAATAATAATTATTATTCGACCGGTGCGATGGTCTAGTGGTTAGCGTGCACGCCACTAAACCAGCGGACCGGGAGGTCCCGGGTTCGAATCCCAGTCGCGTACATTTCGTCGTGAAATGTTTTTCTTCGGCATTTCGCGGCGAAATAAGACTAGTTCCACGACTGGGGGGCGAACTCGATGACCGACTGTATTGGTATAGGTTTTCCGCAGTTTCCCTATACCCATGACAAAAATGTCATGATGAATATAATACAGAGGGGGAAGTCGGCTGCGGCCGCAAGAAGGCGGGGGGGAACAAGGAGAAAGATGGAGAAAAAAGGAGTAAACAGTAGAGGAAAGAAACGGGCACAATGAAGGGAAAGAATAGGTAACAAACGCGAAAAGCGTGTACCTAAGGAAAAAGCAATAAAAAAAAAAAAAAAATAATTATTATTATTTATTATTGAAAAATTGGTACAAATTAACGCTGTTTGTTTTTTGTTGGGACATTTTTTTCTTTCATATAAATTGGTATATTCAACAAACGGATAAGGAGAGAAATTAAATTATTAGAATTTATTTTTCATTTAATACTACCATTTTTTACAATACTTTTCGCACCATCGTAGGCTCGAGTGATGTGACTAATTTGCGCACATATTATTTTGTCAACATTTGAAATCGTAAAATCGTATTCACTCTTAAAAATTTCATAATCAGTTTATGTACGCAGTTGAGACGAAATTTTTTTGGGAACCCCCATCGCGCCATATAAGGAATAGATAGACCACTGAAACGAGACCGCGCACCCCTACTTGGTATGAAGGGGAATTCTTACCATGCAGTGCCTCAAAATTACCGTACCGTACCGCACGATAATTTTAACCAAGCGCGCACGATAATTTTTACCGAGAGCACAATACATTTTCCTATAACACTCATTAAATTTTATAATAAATCTTAAAATAACTGTCATAAAGACGATACTTTTTTTATAGAGATTTTTAAAAGTCATAAAATAATAAAATGCACAGTAAAATTTCGCTGATATTATATATTTGTTAAATTTAAGTTTTGCGTATTTTGTTACACATCAAAATTTACTAGAAAATCTGGTAAAATTTTCTATCTGAAGACGAAATTTTATTTTCGTGAAAATCTGTGTTTTACTCAGCAATAACAAGCGAAGTTTCAGGGTTGTCATTTGGTTACCGTTACTGCACGGTAATTTTTAACATTTAATTCTCTCCGTGTGCAATGTTCACACCGCAATGGCGCGCGAAGCGAAAAAACTAAGTCCAATGTCCGCGCGTAGCCTTGGAAAGGCATCGGGAACGACCTTACGCGCTACATTCGGGCCCCGAACAGGGATCCGCACTCTTGGCGTTTCGAGAGAAACGGGAAATCCTGCCAATCATTGCGAGCTCAAATGGACGAGATTAATGACGTAACGAGTCGGATAACGCCACGACGATTGCTCGAAATTGATCCGAGCTGTGTCACGATGCGCTAATCCACGAGATATCCTTCAATCGGTCGCACTAATCGATTCGCCACTTTGCAATGTTACGACGAATACGTTACAAGGTCACGAGAGCTCATCGTGCTCACTGCCTCGCGCTTGCTGTTCGTCGTATTTGCACTTTCAACCGCTACCGGACGGTCTAGCCACTGTTTGTTTAGTTCCACTTCGACTAGTGACGCGAACGCGGAGCCTTAAAAAAACTCTGGCTGCTGCTGCCGTACGCGATCGTACGCGAAGTTTTTTTTCCGGTTGAGCTGCACAGTCTCGTAGGAGTTTGTGCGGCGGAGATTTTTCACGGTTGTTGGGGATTTGGATCCTTGGGCGAATTCGAGGATGACACTAGACTGGAGGGTCTGAAAAGTTGTTCCTCGTAAAGCTTTGAATCGTATTTCAGAGCGTTGGAAGAAGGCGTCGGTTGGTCGATGTTGTAAAGTTGCTATTTCATATTTATCTCACTTTAGACGCTAAAAGAAGGCTATTTTCATGAGTTTTTTTATAGGTTAATATTATAGATATCAATATAAAGGTTGTTCCACTTAACGGAGACTTTGTCCTTGGGGTGCCATATTTCAGGTGTTTACATTTTATTTTTTTTAAAGGAAACGAGTAAAGCTTTTTGAGTGCGGTTTTTTCTTGCTTTTATTCATGGTATACAGAACGTTAAAAAAAATTTTTTTTTGAAAAAAAAATCAAAATGGCGGCCGTTGCAGCTCCGCGAAAACAGGTCCTCAAATCGCGGGAGGTAAACGGCTGATATCACTGCCCCCTCTTTGTTGATCTGAAACACAAATTCAAAGCATATTATCAATCTGTGATCCTTTGGTCATGGAATGGCGGATGGGTTTTTCGTTTAGTACAAATTTCAGAAAATGGCGGCAATTAAAAAAAAATCGAATTTTCGCGTTTTTTTTCGCAAAAAAGATAAATAATAAATGCAAAAATGTATCTATCGAAAAAACGATCCGTCATTCCGTGAAGACATATTTTCTGAGTATGCTCTCCAAATTTCAGGTCGATATGTTAATTACAGCGGTCAGGAGAATGTCAGCCATTTTTAAAAACGTGTTTTCGAGAAAAACGCGTTTAAAGTTTTGTAATGTGTTTACACAAATGTGTTTATAATTACCGCTAATCGGCAATGCCTGGTCCATAGAGGCATCCCTCCTCTTCTTCTAGCTGCTCATGTTGAGCCGCTAACATCTCCCGCCGATTTCACGGACAAAGTCTCCCTTAATAAATACACTTTCGAAATGCATTGAATAAAAAATGTATTCATTCAAGTCACTATTTATAGGGGAAAATGGTAGTTGAAAAAATTATCTGAAAAATTGTAGGTCTGCGCTGTTGATGAAATCTCGGAGATTGATCATCCGGAACGAAAAAATCAAACGGTTTTAGATTCAGTATGTTAAGGGGCTATACCAGTGCGAACGCTGAAAATTTTGGTGATTTTCGGAATTTTTTTGGATGAAAAGTACTCAATTAAATGTTTCGGATAATTAAGAATATATTTGGCTATATTTGACCCATATTACATAATTGTTTCATAGAAACATATTGAGATCCAAGCGACTTATGCGCTGGCTTCGGAGGCGCCAAAAAAAAAGTCCCTCCACTGCTGACATTCCGGCCGATTGAGTAGCTGAAATCGAAAAAAGAAAAAAAGTTAAACAGGAAGGCATTTCCTGTACAATGACGTACGATTTTCGAATAATATCAAAATCTAACAAAATGGCGTAGTTATGAAAAAAATCGGTTTTCTTGCCTATAAAATGGTCGTTTTTTTCAATGCCAAATCGTCAATTTTCATCCAATCGAAAGTATCCTACGTCATTGTAGAATAAATATATTCAAGAGTACTCAGTTCAACTTTCAAGTCAATCGGTTAATTGCGCTTTGATTTACAATGTCAGCAAATTTGAAAATCTCATTTCGAGCAAAACATGTTTAAAGATTAGCTATCGATTTTTGCAATATGATATTTACCATAAAAACTGCTAATCAGCTATACCTGGCCCATACAATGGACCCTCCTCTTCCTCGAAAAATGCCTGCTGAGAGACTGAAGCTTTTCACACTGGTATAGCCCCTCAATAGCTATAGCGCATATCATACGATTTTTTATATATGCAAAAATAACAAAATGGCGGACATTTTTCGAAAAAACAAAAAAACAAAACTTTTGTTTTTACCGTTTTTTGCAAAAAAATAGCGAATATCAAAATGTAAGAAAAATCCTTCATATGCGGTTTAGCTATAGTTGTAAATAATATGTGGTTAGAATTTCACAAGGATCGGTTCAGTACTTTCGAAGATTTTATCAACAAGCCATCGAAAAACGTTGTTTCGAGAAAAACGCGTTTAATGTTTGTTTAGTTTACATAAGTACGAACAATTTTTTTTTTAATGTATTTCGAAAGTGTATTTGTTAAGCATAACAATTTTTATATCAATATCTATAATATAAACCTATCAAAAAAATTGATGAAAATAGCCTTTTTTAGCGTCTGAAGTGAGAAGACCCTATAAGTTGTATGCGTTCATTGTTGGACTCGATGTGACAGCCTGGGGACCCTTCTTTACAGACGGTGTTAAAGTTTACATCGTTGGAACGCAACGAAAGTTCTTTTTTTACATTTTATTTTCCATATTTTTATTATTATAGAAGATTTATATTGTAGATCGCTGAATAAATTTTTTTTGAAATGGTTGAAGGATTTTTGTAGGCAAAATCTGCCGAATGAAATCAAAACAATTTAGGAATATTTATTTTCGTTGCATTCCGATACAAACTTCAACCTTATCTTTACAGCCAAGTTTTAACTTTCTGGAGTTTCGATTAAAAGTTCACCGCGCAGTTTTTTTTTCGTTTGATTAATTCAATTGTATTTTTTAGGCGAGGACAAAATTGCTGATTCTCATAATTTTTTTAAAACAAAAAAGATTTCTTCACCATCTTTGAGACTTTGGGTGTGTTTTTATTACTACTTTTGGCTGTTACGTGGTATTTTTTATTGATCTTTAAAAATGACGGAGGTATGGCACGGTCTTCTAAATGGCGGATGTTGGCAGACGGCGTGACACGTAGCTCCAACGGGATTAGTCTGAAAAAAAACCAGCGAAGATTTTTCATTCATTGACACTCATACGTAGAATATGAACCAAGAAAAAGTGAGAAATGTTGAAAATCGATGGAATGGTATGACTTGAAACAAAAAGATTGAATTTTCCGAAAAACAACGACTTGATTTTGCAATAAAAATAGATTTTTTTTTAATTTGCTAAAACGTTCATCGTCGTGTTTTAGGCAGAAAGATTTATACCGAATTTCATCAGAATCGGTCGATTAGTTTCGATTAGTTGCCATATATCCGCCATTTTCGAAGATTAATAAAAATAAAAAAAATACCATGCAACGGCCAAAATACGATCAAGTTGTTCAAGTACATTTTCAAAATTTTTTTACGCGCAAAAAAGTCTCGAACTTGCCTTTTGTCGAGCCTCCGGGCTAGTGTTGTCCGTTGAATGGGGATTGAGATTTACTAGATCCTGTTCAAATTAATTAGGGATCAGATCCCTTGTCGTGTTAATCAGGGATTCAATCTTCATAAATTTCTTCAGGGTTTACATCCCTCATAAAATTAATTTCGTGTTATATTCTCGGCAAAATTAATTAGAGATTAAATCCCTCCTGAGATACAATGGGAATTATATTCCTCACATAATCAAGTGAAATTTATGTAGGCAAATCATTTTCCGAATTGTAATAGGTCCTACGATAAGCCAATGGTTGTCCAATTTTTTAAAGACTTTCGTAGACGTTTTGGTTTGATTTTTTTTTATTGACGTTGTCATTCGACGTGTATGTCACGATTGAAAGATTCGTGTCGAAACTCGGAGAGATCGAGAACTTTCCGATCGTACGTTCGATCACGATTTCCGGCGGATGTCACTTCCGCCATTGGTCAACGACACCTTGACCTCGGAATTCTGCACGACAAATCGTTGATTATCAGAACGGATAGACATGGTGAGAGAAGATCGTTAATCCATCCAATTATCGTTATTCTCATTTCTACTTTTTCATATATATATATATATATATATATGGGGCATTCCATACCAATTCGTCCTGGGTCTGACCCTCGACCTCTCAAATCTGGTTCTCGATTTTTCCTATCATTACTCTCACTCTATCAAGCAATTACAATTTTTTTCAAATTTTTCAAAATAAATTTGAGCGTGTCATGAATTTTTGAATTTTTTTTTTTTGAACATCTCGATGGCCGTAATCGAAAAATATGAAAAAATTCCCAAAAATACAGTGTCAGATATAAAAAATGTTGGTGTAAAATTCATAATGTCGGGGCTTTAGTAATGTGTGTGTATGTATATATATATATATATATATATATATATACATACACACACATTACTAAAGCCCCGACATTATGAATTTTACACCAACATTTTTTATATCTGACACTGTATTTTTGGGAATTTTTTCATATTTTTCGATTTTTTCGATATATATATATATATATATATATATATATATATATATATATATATATATATATATATATATATATATATATATATATATATATATATATATATATATACATACATATACATATATGTATGTATGTATGTATATATATGGGGCTGACTTTCCCTCTTTCTGCATTCCGATGGATTTCCCTACGGAAATGTTGAAGGAATGAGAACCCCTGGGGGTGCAATCGCACAAGATCGATACAAGCGGACTGGTTCACTGCAGAAATTCGTCTCTCACTGCACTCGACAAGCAAACCCTTTTTTTTTACATTCTCGTCCCATTTTTTCGTTCTCCATACCTCCGTGGAATTTTTTCGCCTCCCGGATCTGTTTAGCGTCCAATATCCGGTAGATCGAGATTGGGCAAAGTGGCTGGGACTCTGCACGTACGAAATTCGATCTGGTTCTCCGTGTACTCCATTAAGGGAGAGAGGCCATGAGGCAAATCGTGCTACCGTTTGTCCTTGTCGCTCGGAGATCAATAGCTCATTGGACATGAGAAGAGAGAAAGAGAGATAGAGCTAGAGAGAGAGAGAGAGAGAGAGAGAGGCAGGAGGAAGTGAGGTCAGATTTCGTGACTTTTCTCGAGGAAGTGAGAAAAGCAGGAGAGAGAGAGAGAAGGTTTCACGGGACTGCCTCAACTCTCGAATTCCTAAACGGAACAAGAAGAGAGAGAAGATAAAAAACAGGAATTTCCCAGCTCCGAATTTTGACTCGTTTTATTGCATCTCCATTGGAAAGCATACTTCATTCAAGTCTTAAAACGAAAGGTTTTTCGTTTTATATATGTTTAATATATGTACATTACGAACAAGAAAATTAACAAAAAATCGATTTTTCGAAAATTTTACCTGTATATGCCCCCTTAAGTGGATACCCACCTCCTTCTACCCACGCAGTTTGGGCGAAATCGGTCCCGATTGGCGTCCGCCCCTTGTAAAATGTGATACTATAGAATAAAAATATGTTTGGAAAATGGAATTTTTCGACCCACCTTAGATGTAGCTCGTTAGGCCACAGTAACGCGTATAAAATGATGTGCGAATTTAACCATTTTTTTCGTATGAAAAAGTCATTTACTCATAAAAATTAATTACACATCTATCTAGTATGAATATCAAGCTGTTAGGAAATATATATATATTTTTTCGATGTGCAAAATGGCCGACTATTAATATTTTCTTTCGTTATCTTTTTTTTAGGCGCCCCGCCGCGTGACATTTAGCATCAACAATTTTTTACCTAGAACAAAAAACAAAAATTCTCGTCAATCTACATTAGAATACGTAGAAAAGTACGTACGGAATTAAAAAAATATTGTTTCATTCAAAAGTTGTAGGTATTTGAACTTAACGCGGTCCTCTAGTTTCTCGGCTGTTTTTTTACGGCTTTTTCAATAATTTTTTACGGGCAAAGCATCGAAATAATCAATCTCATTGTTTTTGCATAATCTTTATTAACATTTAAATAAGCTTTACAAATTTTTTGAAGTCAAAATATATAATAGAATAAACGTTATAGTGGCCGACAGGAAGACATCAAGTAAAAGAGGTGCTTGACGGTGACCAAGATTGCGGCTGTTCTGCTTATCTGAAATCAAAAAAACCAAACGGCATTTTAATCTTCATATTTAAGACTAGCGATTGAACTAGAGTGAATTCTAAATTACAAAAATTGACTTTTTTATACACTTTTGAAAATTACATTCTATTTTTTACTCATTTTTTCTTAAGTTTTTCGCTCGTACCAAAAAACTATCGACGCAATCATGATAATCCTAGTTCAATCGCTGGCTTATAACATATTAAAGATGCTGTATAAATTTGAACAAGATCGGTGCAGTAGTTTCTGAAATATCGTGGTCACCGTTTCGAAAAATGGTGTTTCGAGAAAAACGCGTTTGAAAGTTCACGCTCCCGGCGCGCGCTCCGTATACCTGCTGCGTTCCAGGGCCGTAACTTGTGAACCACTTCGAATATCGAAAAATCCTTTCGCACACATTTTCTACACATGTTGTAGATGTGATTTATGAAAAAAAAAATCGATTTTTTCGACCCGAGATACTAGACGACCGCCTTAAGAAATGAATTTTCAGTGAAAAATTTCGTTATAACTGCTCATAAACTGCTCATAAAATGAAAAGTTTTCGATTAATCAGAAATTACGTACGTACTTCGCTGCGAAATGCAATTAGGAACATAACTTTTAAATTTGAAGTAAATCGAGTGAAAATTGTTGAAGTTATTTGTCACGCCAATTGGAAAAAAGCTGTTTCGAGAAGTTTCGAGTAGTCGGCCATTTTGAACATCGAAAAAAAAAAATATTTTCCTACAGCTTGACATTCATACTAAATAGATGTGTAATTTACTTTTATGAGTGAATCACTTTTTCATACGAAAAAAAATTGTTAAATTCGCACATGATTTCATACCCGTTACTGCGGCCTAACCCCTCAATTTCGTTACTTAGTGCGTTCGGAGGCTATGGCGACTCGAGGCGACTAGTAGCGTGTGTAACGAACGGCCCACCACCCCGTATGATCGCTTATAGGCAGGCTGAGTTTTTGCGACCTTCGCCCATTCCATACGACCGCAAGAATCGCTTTATTTTGCCGCAACGTAGTCAGGGCAACCGTCTCACTCCGTCTCGCTCACTCTCGGACATATTCTTTTTTTTTCTCTCGTTCCTTCTCGCCTGTTCGATCTGAAAGTGGCGCATACTTTCTCCCCTGTCCGTTAGTACAAATTTAAGAGCACACCTCGTTGCACACAAAGAGCTCGGTGCATCTTATCGAATAACGCGCCTTTTTGTCGTTTTTATTTTCTCTACTTTCGTGCGAGTGACACCGCGTCGGGACGGAATATCGCGACCGGTATATCAAATAGCAAAGATCTGTTCAATCGCCGTCTCACAGCCCTTTTGTATCCTCTTTCTCGGCGGCAAGCTCAACACGATTGTTTTTTCTAACGAGGTGCCTCTTCTTTGTCGTATGGACGGGCGGTGACTTTATTCTGCATTATAATTTCGATAGCTCGGTCTCTCGTTGTTGTTCTTCGTCTTCGTTTGCCGAATGCCCTCGATACGAATCTATCTCTCTTCGGCGCTGTATTCCGCGGCCGATGCCCCCTCCCCTCTATTAACATTTCGCCACTTTTATTATGATTATTCTTATTATTATGAATATTTTTATATTATTTTGTTCATTGTAGTGGTAATTTTGTATTACTTTCATCATTGGCACCATTATCATTATTATTTTTAATATTATAAAATATATAATATAAATAAATAAATATATAATATATAATATAAAAGATATAAAAGTAATATTATATTATTATTATGAATATTCCATATGATTTTATTATTATTTTGTTCATTTTAGTAGTATTTTTTCATTACTTTCATCATTAGCATCATTATCATTATTATTTTCATTATTATATTATTATTATGCATTTTCTATATGATTTTATTATTATTTTGTTCATTTTAGTGGTAATTTTTCATTACTTTCATCATTAGCATCATTATCATTATTATTATTATTTTTATTTTTATTCACATTATTATGAGTTTCTTAATTTTAATAACTTTTTATCACTTTCATCATCATCATTACTATTGTTAATACTACCAAAATGATGATGCTTATTATGATCATAATTTGATTCTACTTCACGATCATTAATTATTAATATCAATTTTTTTTCGTTCGATTTTTTAAAATTTCATCAAAGGCTATTTTACTTTTTTCTAAATTGTTTGGTTCACTTTCATGTAACATCATCTAATGCAATCTTTTGTTTCCGCCTCTGTCGTAGGTACTTGCTCTTTATTTCCGCACTAAATGCCTCCAGCTTTGCCGTCCATAATCTTCTCGTTAAATGGAGTACTTCAATTCTGTACTCAAGCTGTCTCGAAAGCCTCTCTCTCTCCTTCCCCTCTCTCTCTCTCTCTCTCTGGCGCTCTCCATTCCATCCACTCCCCTCATTATATTCATCTGGCTTCTTATTCATGCCCAGTAGAGCTAAATTGTATTCACAAGAAGTCAGTCAAACTCTCTATTCGTTATCAGTATGTAAGCAAAGACTATTGTCCCGTCTTTCTCGCTCTCTATCTCGCTTTCCCCTCTCTCTTCGGTTCCCTCTATTTTTCTATGTACATTTCGCTTTTGGCTCGCGCTCTTTTGGTCCGCAAGGAGACGAGTCTGGTCGCGGACCTTCTACTTCTATATACATACCGACAGCTTCCTCCCGTATACAGGGTGTCCCACAACGGAATGCGTTCCCCGAAATGGGCGGATGGGGGTGAAATTCTGAGTCGATCTCCTGATCTGTCCAGTTCTGAGTATTGAATTTAACAAAAAAAAGTGGTTCGAATTAATAAAAAATGTTCGTTAAATACAGCACAAATTAAAAATAAACCGTTTCAGGCCTGTCGAAGCCGAATGGGAAATCGCAAAATCATCAACAACATTATTGGACATTAAAATGATAAAAAACCTCTAAAAAAATATGATTAATTCGAGAAAAAAAATAGAAGGACAAATGGACCCATGATGAGACTAGTCTTAAAAATCATAGAATGGGTCACTTTAATTTAAAGAATTTTTTGAAAAAAATAAAAAATGTCATTCATCTTTAAAAAAAATAGTTTTCACTTTAGACGCAAAAAAAACGTTGACATTGATAATTGATAACTTTTTGTATATTTTTTAACGAAAGTATGCTTCAAAATGAAAAAAAATTATATAGTGCCGTTTGTCGATATCTCAATTAGTTCGGGAGTTATCAGCGTTCAAACGTTTCCAAAACTTTTGAAATCGACATTTTTTGGAAAATTATAAGTTCTAAAAGAGAAGAGATAAAAATTTAAAAATTGGTGTGGATATTCCTTTCATGGAGTACAATTTTACAAAAAAAGATCAGGATCACCAAAAATGGTCGGGGTCACAAGCTAGCTGAAATAGCATCGAATATCACATATATATATATATATATATATATATATACACACACACACACACACACACATATATATATATATATATATATATATATATATATATATATATATATATGTATGTATGTATGTATGTATGTATACGTTATATATGTACATGATGAATAAGCTGCGATTCAGACGGTAGTTCCATTGTGCTTGCACGATAGTGGACTCTGAGCTCCCTCGTCTTCAATCCATTCCCGTAATACTCTTCTCACGACGTCCCGTCCCTGCGAATATATCGGCATAGCAACCTCGCGACGTCTAAACAACCGAGCGGATCCGCAGCCCCACCAACTTTGAATTATTTGCTGCACCAAGCTTCTTCATCTCGAGATTCACAGCCAGGCGAGGCGAATAACGCAATTCGCGTGGTTGGTAGCTCGAGACGAGCGAGAGAGCTCGAACGTCTCCGCGTTTATTGTATCGGCTGCTGCGAAGCGCGGGAAAACATATTTTACATCGCTTTACGGATTAATTCGTACGGAATGGGCTCCAGTGCCTTTGGATATCGAAGCTCGGAAAATGCGAAGGCGTAATCCCCCGTTACGGCCTTTTTTTTTAGTATGCGCGGCGGGAAGGAAAAATACACGCCGCTCTGGGTGGCAAATTCATCGAGGTCCTTTTGCCTTCAAGCGTTGGTCTATGCGGAGTGATGCAAATGACTGGGAGCTTCGCGGCCTCGTCATTCTCAATGCCTATATATATATCCTGTCTCTCTATCTTTGTCTCGCTCTCCCTGTCTTGCCCACTTGCATTCCTTACGCATTCTGACATCGATCACTTGATCCATTAACCGATCGTACCTCCCATGCTGAACGGTCGAATTGTTGAGGGGAGATGATTATGCTGGTGGGAAAAAGGGCCGTTTTCGGAAATTAATACGGGCTTGAGGTGGGAAACCAGTTTAGATTACTTAAAAAATCAACTTTTTTTTTAAATTCAATAAAATGTGAGTAAAACGAAACTTCAATTTTTGGTTTTCGATCTTTTTTTTCAACCGCGTTTTTTTCTCGAAACGACTTTTTTCAATTTGTGTACACTCTAGATTAAAAAGTTTCTAACCTATAATATCATAAAGTGATAGTTTCTTTATATGATCACGCTCTATATGAACCTAAATTTGGGGTAATATTGTTTAAAGTATATTTTTTATAGCAAAAAAGTTCGAAAATATTGGCAAAAATTATACCCCTTTGTTTAAACATCTCTAAAAAATGGAATTTTCAATTTTTTGGTCAGAGTTGGGTTCGTATAGAAGAAAAAAATATTCTTGAGGTAATCTTCAAACCGTATTAATTTCTGATGAAAACAGTGGCCTCCAGATTTTACACAAACAGCAAAGTCTGGCGACCTTCGATGGGCGACAGGTTATATGTTCCATATTTTCAGAGGAAATGCTTCGGAAAAATTAAAATATTTGTTTGAAAATATGTGTAAAATATTCCCAACGTTTGAATAAATTCTATTCATTCATGCCTTGTGAAAAAAACATGAAAATCACTTAGAAAATATACTCCTAAACTGGTTTTCCGCCTTAAGGAGGTTAAAGCGTTAGCTATAAATCAAGATGAAATATATATATGCTATAGTGAGTCGTTACGAATTTTTTGAAATTTTTTCACCACATAACACGAGGGATAAAAAAATAGTTTAATGCATCTAATTTTACGTGCGGTTGAATGGGCAAGCTGTTTACACTAATGTTACGATTTTCAGATCGTTGTATTTCGGTAAATATGCATTTTTTTGTAGAGACGTTTTTTTGCCGTGAATGATCCTTATTCTATGACACAACATTTATTCAAAAAAAAAGTAAACATCAAGTGCTCAAACATTCGTTCAAAGTGGGAGATGCGTTGAAAAATACGTACTTGCACGAAAAAAGCTATACATTTTTTTTCAAAAATAAAAAAATCCTTTCACGCTTTTAAATAGGAAGGTTTGTAGATACGAAAAAAGACAGTGTCGACCGTCCTTTCAAAAAGTATATTTATTCGGAGGTTTGAATTTGAGCATTTTCGGGATAGTGAAAAATGGACAAAATCGACTCCTTCGGCAGATCAATCGTTGAAAACGTATATTTTCCGCATTTGTTTACTTTAATGACTTATTATTATTCACATTTGCCGCAATCGACTCACAAGTACATTCGGTGCTCGTTGCACATAACCCTCCTGCATAACGGACACTTGCTTTTAGTTTTATGATCGGCATTCTAAATACATAATTTACTATAGTAGTGCAAAGTAAAAAATATCTATGATCATTTTCTATCGTAACTCACTTACATTTAGTAATAAAACGCCAAATTTCAAAAAAAAAAAATGTTTTCACTTTCACCGCGCTACTGCATAAACGGGGTCGGTTCGACTCCAGGTCCTTTTTCGACAGCTCAGTGCACGGGCAGGATGTACGATGGGGGCCGAGTGTCTACCTATAGAGTAGGAATGGGGGAACATTCGAGCGGCCGCACTGCAGCGGAAAAGATTACCCCGTTTTGCGATACAGTCAGTTGAACAAACGAATGGGGTCAAAATGACCCCAGTGTGGAATCGAAGGGTTAATTTTTATAATTTATCACAATACTATAACCACTATCACAGACCCGACAAAAATACGAACACTGCGATTAATTCGAGAAAAAAATAGAAGCAAATATGGACCCACGATGAGACTAGTCTTAAAAATCATAGAATGGGTCACTCTATTTTAGAGAATTTTTTGAAAAAAATTAAAACAGTCAATCATGTTTAAAAAAATAGTTTTCACTTCAGAAGCAAAAAACACGTTGACATTGATAATTGATAATTTTTTAGGATAAACTTCCGAAAAGCTGTTACACCCGATTTGGCTGAAATTTTGCAGATGTTCCATTTAATATATAAAGACATCGCCCAAAGAGATTTTTGGTGCATTCCAATAGTTCACGAAAAATCGAATTTTAAAATTTGTTTTCACTTTCATCGCGCTACTTCTTATGAAGTAGCGGACCTGGGGTCGAATCGACCCCGTTTATACGGGGTCGATTCGACCCCAGGTCCTTTTTCGACCGCTGTCCTCAGTACATGGGCAGCATGTAGGATGGGGGCCGAGTGTTGACCTATAGAGTAGGAATGGGGGAACATTCGAGCGCCGCACTGCAGCCGAATAGATTACCCCGTTTTGCGATACAGTCAGTTGAAAAAAAAAAATGGGGTCAAAATGACCCCAGCGTGGAATCGAAGGGTTGATTTTAATAATTTATCACAATATTATGACCCCAATCACAGAGCCTTTGACAGAACCGACAAAAATACGAACGCTACGCGGCGCTAGTGTTGCGCACGGAGCCAATAAGATGTGGGTGCATCTTGGGACTCCCCAACAAATTTTTTTTTGGGAATTCCAACAAATTCCGGTTGAGAATTTCAAATAAAAAATTCTCAAACGATGTCAATCGGCAACTAGAGCGGAATCCATTTGGATTCCAATGTAGACTCCCTACCTGCGGCATCTGTATCAAATATCGACAGGGATGTAGCAGGATCTCAGGACTCCCCGACAAATTTCTGCACGGATTCACGTCGTCTTTCCCAACCTTCGCGATTACTCTCTCGTACCTTACTGTTACACGTCGCACATTGCAAACATTTTGTATCGCAGAATCGCAGTCGATACTCGACGCTCTCCTTTGTTACTCTCCCCTCTCCGCCTCTTCTCTGTTTTCCTCTCATATCCGGAAAAGTATCCGGCCCGCGTGTCACAGCTGGGCGGAAAATTGTTCGCGGAAAAATGGAGAAGCTCGATATTCGCGTGCTTTCGTCTTTCTTTTTTTTTGCCTCCGGTTCTTCTTGCCGACCCAGACGGTGCTTTTTCATCGCCGGAAACGATTCCCGACCTGGCACGGCGCCGAGTGCACTCCTTCGGTCCTATTCTCGCCCGCACTCACGGGCATTCGGGGCCGAGTCTCACGAGACCTCTCGGGAAAACTCGCCGAATCTGGAATAACGTGAAACGGAGCACCCCGAAAATAAAAGTTTCGGGCGTTTTCGCTCTTCGCGAGAAAAAAACCTCAAACGCATTAATCGCCCTCGCAATCGGTAATTAAGGGGCTATACCAGTGTGAACGCTGAAAATTTGGGTGATTTTCGGGAATTGTTTGAAGAAAAGTACTCAATTAAATGTTTCGAAAAATTAAGAATATATTTGGCTATAATTGACCAATATTAGATAATTAGTTCATAGAAAAATATTGAGATCCAAGCGACTTATGCGCTGCCTTCGATCATGTAGAGGTTGCCATGAGTTGCCCAATGTTACGATCAGGCCAATATTGGGACCATCGTCTAAGCCAACAAAGGAGAAATAATATTGGCACATCACTGTTCCGCTCTAAACTGAAAACTAGCACAATATCGGCCCATCCCTAAAGCCTGTCCTGGCCCATCTTTAAAAACTAATAAACAGTCGTGATAGTTAAACTAAATTAGCCAATTTAAAAACTGGGGATACTAAAATACTGACAATTCCATTGGCCCAATATTGTTCCGTTATAAATTGAAAACCGGCAAAATATCGGGCCATCGTTTAAAACCAATAAATAGCCGTGATGGTTGAACTATATTTGCCAATTTAAAAACTGGTAATGCTAAAATACAAGCAATTACATTGGCCCATTATTATCCCGTTATAAATTGAGAACCGGCACAATATCGGCCCATTACTAAAGATTATCCTGGCCCATCTTTCAAAACCAATAAACAGCAGTGATAGTTAGACTAAATTTGCCAATCCTAAAGCTGGCAATCCTAAAATACTGGCTATTACATTGGCTCATTATTGTCTCGTTCTAAATTGAAAACCGACACAATATCGGCCCATAGCTAAAGCCTATCATGGCCCATCTTTTAAATACATTAAACAGTCATGATAGATAAACAATATTTGCCAATGTTTAAACTGGTGATGCTGAGGTATTGCCAATTACATTGGCCCATTATTGTTCCGTTATAAATTGAGAACTGGCACAATATCAGCCCATTACTAAAACCTATCCGTCTGTTAAAACCAATAAACAGCCGTGATAGTTCATCATGTGATAGTTCATCCGTGATAGTTCATCATGCACTCGCACTCCGAATTGACGACACTTTGGGAGTCTAAGCGGACTGTAGAATCTCATAAGTAAAAAAAAAAAAAACGGTCGCCTTCGTCCGGAATGTCCCATACGAGGACGACGATAGTGCACTCGTGGGGTATTACGTTGGAGCTTTTTGTGAGACTAATTGTTTCATTCATCTCGGTCGCGGAATTGACGTCGCGCTCGATGGCTTGCGAGAGAAGGGACCGAGTCGTAAAAGGGAAACGACAGAGAGAAAGAGAAAGAGAGAGAGAGAGAGAGAAATAAAAAGGAGGTGGGAATCGAGAGATGTTCTGTCGTTTTCCGCATTCCCTCGCCTTTTTTTTGTTTCTCTTCCCCTCCCTTTCTCTCTTTCTTTCTCTGTCCCGTTCATTCTGTCTCTCCCTTTCTCTCTTTCTTTCTCTTTCCTCTTTTACACTGAATGAACGAACGAGCAATACCCTCGTGAACGATCGCGCAATTTTCATTCGCTCTCGCATTTTACGCCGGGCCAGTTTCGAACAATTCCACCATCACCTAGCACACACGTGCCATCCTCATAGAACAAAGGATGTCTGTAGTAGCGAGTGGTCCCGTGCCGAATCGTTGCATACAGAGAGCTCGACGTTTCCGTCGTCCGAGAGTTATCTCTCTCTCTCTCTCTCTCTCTCTCTCTCTCTCTCTCTCTCTCTCTCTCTCTCTCTCTCTCTCTCTCTCTCTCTCTCTCTCTCTCTCTCTCTCTCTCTCTCTCTCTCTCTCTCTCTCTCTCTCTCTTTCCCCCTCTCCCCCCTCTCCCCCCCTCTCTCTCGCACTCTTTATTGACAATTTGCCGCATGTTATTACTATCATTATTATTATTGATTGGTGATACGAGGCTAGAGTCCAATCAGAAAATTAACCTCGACGCGACTTTGTAAACTGTTTCGGATTGACCGTGAAGTGTAGAGAAAATCGATTATTTTACTTGATTTTATTTGAATATTTCGGTTTATCCGATATTCTTTAATTTATCGGTACAAATTCTCGTTCTCGCAGCTTCGAAAACGTTAGGGCACAGATGTGTATTCATCAACACAAGTGACTGCATCAATTTTATTAGTCGAGCGCGTGATGTCATCGTTCGGTTTACGACACCGTTCCATTCTGTAAGAATGCACAACAAGCCACGTCAACAGCTTTTTTCTCCTCCCAGTTTAGTTCTTCTTCTTTTATTGCTCTTCCATTAGTCATTTCGAACCAGCATTTGCCAGCGTATGTCGAGAATGGTCATAGGGTCATAGAGCATTGAAAGTCATGCGCCAGGGTTATTACCTAGAACACACATTTGAAACGAGAGGATTATTCAGAATGAACAAAAGGATTTTTGTATAGTTTGATACATACTCGCACTCACGTAGTTGGAAAAAAGGATAGAAAAATTCTGTCTGATGATGATGAAGGATAGTGAAATTCTTTTACATTGAGTATTTAGTGTAGAGCTTCTTCGTAACTTTCGTCCTATCAACCCTTTATATCACCGTGTGACAATTTTGTAACAAACCATCCAAGTCTTGACAAAATCTTATATTGGTGGTCAATCCTTTTTTAACGGGGTCATCCCACGTGACGGCTATTTTTTCCCCTTTTTGGGATTTTTTTTATGAACCCTTAAAACACACTATCTTTGAATTTTTACCACACATTTATTAACATTTTTATAGTCCCTCAGAATTTTATCAAACAAATATAAGGAGTTGAATCGACTTTACACCGTTCGGAAGACACTCGTGTGTAAAAAAAAGTTGGTTTACGGCTGCCATGTTTCCGAAGGTTTTGCTCATCTGAAATGAAAAAAATCAAACGGCATTTTAATGCGTAGACCTGAGGCTATGGCCGGAACTAGAGTTAAGTAAAAATACATGGTTTTATAAGTTAAGTTCCAAATTTCGTAATTTTTTTTTCACTTTTTCATCTTAAATAACAATTATGGCAAGTATCAGAAACATTCTAGTTCGGGTTAGAACTATAGATGTGCTGAATATACCATAAAAATTTGAGCGAAATCCGTTCAATAGTTTTTGAGATATCATGGAAGCCAATTTGAAAAATACAGTTTTGAGAAAAACGCGTTTAAAAGTTCAAGTACGATTTACGCAAAGAAAACGTTGACTCGCCATTAGTCTGCCGGGTCTATATGACACGGACAAATTTTTTGAAATCTGTGCAAACATTTTTTTTTCGATTTTTTGGACCTGTCACATGGGATGACCGTCTTAAATCAATGCCACACGCCGCCTACAGACCGTTCTACGGTTTTTTAGTGCAATTCATGCAAACTAGATGGCGTTAGTTGGATTGAAATTTGGTCGACGTTCACTTATCGCGAGATTGCAAAATTCGAGTGTGCGTGGAGTTCCCGAAAAAATCGGAAGATTATGAAAACGACAACGGAAACGATATCAACAACGACGGCTTTGTGCTACAACAAGCAAAACAGCTGCTTCAAAGCATTACATACATCGTAAAGGAATGTTAGGACACTATATCCCGTGCGGAAATGTGAGCGGGCATTCCCTACTTTGTGTCCGGCCCTGACCAGACTTGCCTTGTCTGATTTACCTGACCGGGCCCTCCCATGGAACAAACCGGGAACATCGCAAAATCGTTTTTTTTACGGCTTACCCTCTATGTTTGGAAATTACGATCTTCTGGCCGGGATACATTGCGAGCAAGTACATCTTCACGTAATGTCTACCCGGCCAGAACATTGACATGTTCTGAAAAGTGGAGGCTGTCTTTAAGAACTAAAGAAAAGCTACTTTGCTTTGCACCTCATCAAACATATTTATAATTGATTGGGATGAAACTGATACATCTGTTGTAATTCCATTCATCATTGAAAGCATTCATTTCATCAATGATAATCGACGAGGATAACAGATTTTTCCGTCTCTCTGCCTATCAGGAAATGCGAGCAAGCGTATGCATACACTCATGTACTACCTTAGCAAGTAGATAACCAACAAACAATATATTGTCGAGATACTAAAATGAATACACTCCCGATATTACCTCCTCAAGAATTCCAAAAACGTTGAAACGTCATTTTTAATTTTCTCGTTTGTTCCTGGTTATTTCTCGATCTATTCCCTACAACTTTCCTGGTCATTTACCGCTTGTTCTCCGGCCCGTTCCTTGTCAGTTGTCCAGAAAGGGAACGGCGGATCGGGACCTAGCCTTAGACCCGTTACATTGCGAACCTGTTCCAGGGTGGAAGGCCCGACCAGAGCCTGATATTATCTAGAGAAGGCAGATCTAGGGCAGTACTTTTTCCCGACTTAAATTTCTGCACGGCATGTGACATGTCTGTCCCACTCCCTTTATTGCTTTATAACTAGCCCCCTGGTTAAATTTTTCAAAAATATAAAAGGCGTGTTTTTCAATCGATAAAACCTACCATAAAGTCAACTATTGTAACATTTTTTCGTTGTTGGGTTGTGGAGGGTTAACGGGAGGGTAGGGGTTTCAGCGTGAAAAAAAAACACGTTTTTGCGATTTTTTTTTTCATCTATATGGATAGAGTAAATTTATTGAAACCTTTTGTGCATTGGTAAGTGTCATTTCAAGAACATTCCGTGAAATTTGTACGCGAAAATATCCACAAACAAGCCGGTGACAAAGCTTTTCCAAGAACGCCTTTGGAAAAACACGATTTGCGGTGTTCACTGTATCTCAGCTAGAAATTATCTGAAATCAAGTACCATTAAAATTCAGTCAAAGTATCATCAAATCCTCCCCCCAACGGTCTTGGATAATTTTTTTTTTCATTTCTAAATTTTTGGTGGTCATGTAAAGTGAACAGTGCTATTTTTCACGAAAAATTCCGCCATTTTGGGGGTGGAAAACCCTCTCAATGTAAAAAAATCTCAAACTAACCGTTGGGGGAAGGTATTTTATATGTAGAAAGTGTGTACCAAGTTTGAAATAAATCGGTCATGTAGTTTTCAAATGGCAGTGAACACGGACTTTGAAAAAGTGGTTTCGAGAGAAACGCGTTTGAAGTTTAGAGAAGTCGGAGCTACAGTGTTAGAGGAGCGGGACTAAATAGTCAATAACTTCGAGAGTTTTGCTCTGATTGACTTGAAATTTTGGGATTATATTCTTGAAATGTTCAACTATGAGAAAAGACAAAAAAACGTCGATTTTTCAAAAGTGCAAACCCCTACCCTCCCTTTAAAGGTAATATTGTAATTTTTGTCTTTCGTAGGCTTTCTTCCTTTCGAAAGAAAAATCAGATTTTCTCAGGTTCTGCTTGGGGGATCCCGATGAAACGAAGCGCAGAGAAATTTTGAGAGCTTTTATTTGCACATATCAAAATTTCGGGTTGAAGAGTATTCGTTTTTTGATTTTCGGTTAGAAATCAAGAGGAAAGTTTTGCAATTAGCCGCGGGTGGATGAAAGCCCGTGTGGAGAATCCTTGACTCCAATTCGTCGGACGGATTAGGCGACTTGAGAAATGCAGCGAGCAGGGCCACTCTCTCTCTCTCTCTCTCTCTCTCTCTCTCTCTCGCACTACACGATATATCTTGGACGTATCTCGATTTATTAATACTCTTTTATTCTCTGCTGCGAGCGGTAGGATGGCAAGGTCGGCTTGAAACGTGAGAGGATCTAATCATGCGCTGGGGATTCTATCTCGTGTCGTATTTCCTGGTATCTCGCCCGAGCCTCGTAATGCACAAGACAGTTGGACATGTAGATGCACGAGTATGCACAGGGTGTTCGGGATCGAATCGCTTTTTCATTTTTTCTCGCCATTGAGCTTTGGACGAAAGTTCACGTTTCACAGCGACTTCCCCATAAAGCCAGATCTGTTTTAATCTAGTTTTTAATTTTTAGGGTTTATCTGGGAAATAATTGAATGAAGGCAAATCCAGTAGCTTCGTTTTCGTGTTTTTTCCCCGAGATTTAGACAGAAATTTATTCCAAAAAGCCGAAAAATATCATTTGGAAATAAACTTCCGTGTGTACGGATTTTTTGGCACAGGCAAAAAATTTGCGAAACGTCTCTGAAAAATATTCACCATTTTTGTAGTGAATTTGCACAATTTCTATGCGTTGCTCGATCGTGTGCTCCATGACTAAACCTCAATACTTCCCGATGCCAGTTGTCAATAATTAGTACTCTATGTTCGCCACAAAAAAAAGACGCGCAATTTACGGGGCATACCAGTGTGAGCGCTGAAAATTTGGGTGATTTTCGGGAATTTTTTGGAAGAAAAGTACTCAATTTAATGTTTCGGAAAATTAATAATATATTTGGCTATATTTGACCTATATTGCATAATTTTTTCATAGAAAAATATTGAGATCCAAGCGACTTATGCGCTGCCTTCGGAGGCGCCAAAAAAAAGCTCCTCCACTGCTGATATGATTCCGGCCGATTAAGTAGCTGAAACCAAAAACGGAAAACATGTCGTTAAACTGGAAGGTATTTCCTGCACAATGACGCAGGATTTTCGAAAAATATCAAAATCTAACAAAATGGCGTAGTAATGAAAAAAGTCTGTTTTCTTGCCTATGAAATGGTCGTTTTTTTCAATGCCAAATCGTTAATTTTCATCCAATCAAAAATATCCTACGTCATTGTAGAGTAAATATATTCAAGAGTACTCAGTTCAAATTTCAAGTTAATCGGATAATTGCTCTTTGAGTTACAATGTCAGCAAATTCGAAAAATCTCATTTCGAGAAAAACGCGTTTAACGATTTAACTATCGATTTTTGCAAGATAAAATGATCAGAGATACGGCCTTGAATTTTTTACAGGATATTCTTGAAAGTATAAACTGTCGAAAAAGGCAAAAAAAATCGATTTTTAAAAGTGTCAAAATGTTAGGTCATGTTGAGATAGCCTTGACAATTCATATGGTTAACATTTATGCTTGTCGAGTGTAATTTGTTAAAAGACCTTATGAAAAGTGACTGTTCGAAAAAAGTATGGTAATGTTTACTTATAGCGAAGACGTAAATCATTTGGAATTGGAGCAGTCGCGGCTTAAGGAGGTACACTAGCTTCAGCAAAATGGTGATAGATCAATAAAATTTGGTGAATATATTCTTTAGTATTATTCATGTAGATACAAATTTCTTCAGATTTTTTGGCTGTGCCGTTTTCTTACAAATAATTCACAAGCGTTTATTCTTATACCCGGAATATATACCTATATCTATAAAAACGCTATGCTTATACACGTGAACTTCAATGTTCAATTACTCGATAACGGCACAATGAAAAAATCTGAAAAAAATTGTTTTGACATATATAATACTAAAGAATATATTCACCAAATTTTATTGATCTATCACCATTTTGAAATTTTACCATGGTTTAGCATGGCAACATTGTATGAAGCTGGTGTACCTCCATAATAGTTTTAAGAACTACACGCGTCTCACAAACTGTTACATAGTATGTTCGTCGCGTTGCAAAAATTGGATATCAGTTCAACACTTCTTCTCGTAGTTCAGTCTCTGTTTTTGCGGGACACACATTACTATGCATGCAGCAGGTCGTATCTCATAATATGATACAAATCACTATAAACGTCGTCGCAAATGACAAGCAACATTTTTCATCTGTGTATATATATTTTAGCCCTGTTCATTATTAGGATCATGGGGGAGTTAATTTTTCGATAGTATCAGGGAATGTCCATTTGATGAAGACCTGCTACATTACATACCACTGAAAACTCAATTATGCTCGTTGATGGTAGCGGTTAACACACGTGCATAAATTATGCAACTGCTGAAATGTCAATAAGCAGTACTATACGTCTGGCAGTAACTATGGCTACAAAATATGATTGTCCTCTCTGGAAAATATGAAATATAGTTAAAATATGGTTGAACAACACCATCCATTTCTCTCACAAGGAAAGGTTGCGAGGTCGATCGCTCCGATTTCGATCAAATTTGGCATGCTCGTAGAATTGGTAAAAACAGACGACACGTATTTTTTTATATCTCCGGAACCCGATTTTTAAGGGTTGAAACGCACCCTCGAAATTTGGGGTGTTTTTCGTTTTTCGTCGATAACGTTTTAACGGTACGAGATAGGAAAAAAATTCAAATTGCAACAATGTTTATTCTTTCGTGTACTATACATTGGAGATGAGAACGATGCAGATAAACTCCAAACGAAAAACACCCCTATGTTCGAGGGTGCGTTTCACCCTTTAAAAATCGGATTCCGCAGATATAAAAAAATACGTGTCGCCTATTTTCACCCATTCTACAAGCGTGCAAAATTTCATCGAAATCGGAGAGACCTCGCAACCTTTCCTTGTCACTGTTCGTTTCGTTGCACACAATGTTCCGATACGAGAATATTTACCCGTCGTACCGACAGTCAAAAAAATCTCCTAAATCCCATTATCAAAATAGGGTTTTCGAAAAAAATATTGTGCAATTTCGAAACTTGCAAATTGCTTCCCCATCGTTTTATGCCGCTCGCGAAGCTTCCTCCACGAGGGAGCCAATTTCGAAAATCACATTTGCTCATGGCGCAGGCCTTGCGAGCGAAATTAAATTATCTGGAACAAATTTACAAGTTTCAATTTTTCTCACTCCATCGATAGGGCCCAATATGTGCTGTCAACATTTTGACATTTGGTTAACAGTCACCTTTGTATATATGAAGTATACAAATGTGTATTTACGAACACGTACCTTCAAATAGGAGCGAAAGGGCGTATTGTGTCCCTCTCAGAGAGGTAGAGAGAGAGAGAGAGAGATAGAGGGAGAGAGGTTGACGGAGAGGACGGAGTTCGACAATGTCCCTCCACCTAACCCCAGGTGCCGTATTGATCGACGTTATTGCACATAGACCACGAGAGACCAGAGCGAAAACTCGTCGACCCCGAGGAACTCTCTCATTCTCTTTCGTAACGCCGATTCCTCTTGCCCCCCCCCCCCCCCCCGACGCCCTTTCTTTCCCGTATTCTCCGACAAAAGAGGGCATTTCTCGTGTCGATTCTCCCGGGAGTCGTCGGAAGCGATCAACAGACTCTCGGGACTATGGATTTCGACTCGTGACTTTGAATAACACAAAAGTATCGTATGGGAGAAAATTAGCAGCGCTTTTCCACTCTATTTATTTGGAATGCTTTCGTAACGTTGTACGGGTAGTTTCATACGAAGAGGAATATTTAATATTATGTTGTGTATATGATATTATTATATAAATATAAATGACAAAGAAATCGTCCGTGTCTCTAAAGAAATATTATTATTACATAAAAATGGTAATAATAATATTTCTATGGATGAAATAGAATAATTAAATTATTTTTTATCCATCAATAAAAATAAAGAAAAAAATGAAAACATTCGAATATATTGCAAATATGTCCTATTTAATAAGAACGGCCGCATTATCACTGGGCCATGGACAATTTCTAGTAGTATTATTAATGATACTTGATTACAACAAAATAATTAATAAACTTAATTAGTTATTATTAATGATACTTGTTATTATTTTATTTTATTTTATTTTAATTAAGTTATTATTAATGATAACTTAATAATAACTTATTATTAAGTTATTATAATAATAACTAATAGTAAGTTATTAATATAAGTTATTTATTAATTTTTTATTATTTTATCAATTTTATTTTTTATTTATTATTATTTATTAATTTTTTAAAATTAATCAAATAAAATAAAATTAATTTTTTAATTTTATTAATTTAATTTTGTATTATTTATTATTTTTATTAATTTATTCTTAAGTTATTAATATAAATTAATAACTTATATTATTAATATAAGTTATTAATAATAACTTAATTACTTATTATTAATGATACTTGATTACAACAAAATAATGAATAAACTTAATAAAATAACAATAACACTTCTAGGTAAGTGTTATTATTTTAATATGATAATAATAATAAAAATTCTAGAATAGAAATTGAATAATGCAACTTCTATTTAGTTTTTATATATTTACATATATATTTTTTTTTTCAACGAGCGAAAGATTAAAAAAAGTAGGTGACAAGTAGACCGAAGGATGACAAACACGAAATGGGAAAGAGGCGAAAACACCGAGTTTCCGTTTTATCGCTAGCTAGCTAGTTCGTTCACATTAATATCTATATTTGCGTATAATATGCATGGTTGAGAGAGTGTCGATTACGCAAGTGGATGTTGCCCCGAGTGGGAGCATATCCGCATTACGACGAGGCATTTTAATGATCCCGGGTCGAGCTTAATTTGTAATATGGAATTTGTTTTTATTATTTTGTCGATGCACAAAAAAACACGTCAAGGGGTTAGGCTACTGCGAGGACCCGAAAATCAGGGTTATTTGCAAAAATTAATTTTGAATGTATAAGTAAGATGATTGAAGAATCGTTTGGGCATTTATTTGTATGTACATGAACTAAGTTGTATACCAAATTTCATTTGAGAGTTTTGATAATTAAAGAAGTTATAAACAATCTTGTGAAGGACCTCCGAACGTGAGGGGCGCAACGGTGTACTTGATTTTGGCCACCGAATTGATCTGAAACGTAAAAAACGAGTTTTTTTTTCTTGAAATAAATAATATTGGCTAAGCCTTGACCAAGCTTCATTTGTTATCGTGTTTCAATCGAAAAAAATTGTTTGAATTTTTTTCTCGATTTTTTCGAGGAAAAATGATATTATTGTTGATAACTGATGGAAAAAAATATACAGATATTACACAAAGTGCAACTATTTCATGGCATTGAAAATGTCGCCAGACTTTTCAGGCAATAAAAAAAAGGTACATGAATAAATATGGGTTGGTTTTTATTATTTTTCAAAAAATATTGATACATTGACGGATATAATTGGGTTGTTTGGGTTTGTATAAGCATTGTTATATAATTTTTGTAATGTATTTCTAACATAAGACGTAATATAATTTTAAAAATGAATAACAAGATTAAATTTGGTTCGGAAGAGGGCATTTGCCAACCAATCACAGGCATTCATTATGCCGCTACCCCCACTCTACTGCAAGTGGAGTGGGGGTAGCGTTAGCTTCGTGTTACATCCAGCTAACTCAGACCCCTATACCCAGCCCACCTCAACAAGCATACACAGTTTCAAAAGCATTTTCAATGCTAAGAAGAAAAACGTCGGTCAAGACTAAACTACTATTACACTGCATAAGTGTACCAAATTTCCAGTCAATCCGTTCATTAGATGTCGCGAAATCGTGTACACCGTTTTGAAAAACATATTTTCGAGAAAAACGCGTTTAAAGTTTTACTAGCAGTTGTATCGTTGCAATAATAAGTTTACCTTCAATATGAGATTCCTGCACCATGCAGTGTACCTTCCTCTTCAATTTGAGTTGCCTCAAGCGACAAGCGAGTGTCAATTTCACAATAGCCTAACCCCTTAATAGGAAAGTGAAGGCAAAGAGTCGTAACAAAAGTTGTTCCATATCTCTATCTCTATCACTCTCTGGTGCATTAGTGTTGCAGTTGTACATTAGTTACGGATTCGCAAAGCCGAAACAAGTTTCTTCCGTAAACTTGTCTATGTTGTGCTCGGTATATCGATGTCTCCGGAGTCGCAGCCTTGGCACGGATAGACAATCGCACGTGCTACTTACGATCCTCGTTACACAACTCATCAATGAATTATTCGACCCCTATTCGCGGACAAAGTATATCGTGACCTATGAACGCGCGTGTACGGGAATGGTCGAGACGGGGACTCTTGTTTCTTTTTCCTGCGCGCTGTGAAACAAGTTTGCGGTGGCTCGACCATATGTCAGTTGAATGATAATTATGTTCACTCGTTGAATCGATAACGAGAATACTGAGTGTGACGAACGAAATAGGCTTGCCCTGCATCGGGAAAATGATTGGACGAAATATTGAAGGAAAATGTTTGGGCATCGATATTGGTTGTGACTTTGGCAGGTGAATTGAGATTTGCAATGTTTGAAAACGGCACGAGACTTTATTTGAAGACGATTTTTTAAAATAAATGAATGAATGAGCTGCGGTCGATTGCGTGTGTATATACAGGGACATAGTATCTTTGTAAAATAAGAAATCAAATGATTGATATTATTTTAGTATAGTTTTGCAACTATCCAAAGTGATCGAAAATTTTGCAATTATCCACAGCGATCGAAAATTTTGCAATTATCCAAAGTGATCGAACACTTTCAACCGGTACTGTGTCTATATGCATATATACACACATAAAACCTTCTGCCGGGGGCTGCGCTTGCTCGTATGTCCGAAAATTGGTTCACGTGTATGTCAGGAATCGATTTTAGGGTCATAACGTATTAAGGGGTTACGTGGGTTTCGGAGCTAAAAAAAAGGATATATTCTCTATTTAAAAAAAAATATTGTATATAAATTATTTTATTCAAAATGTTAAGCACATAAAAGGGAAATATTTCAACAACATTTTAAATAAATTTTGTCCAAAAATTTCGGAAATTCAGCCGGTGGGACCTGGTTTCCGGAGACCCCTAGAAAAAGTGTCTTCGTGGTGGTCAGGATAACTCATGATAGCTTTATCTGAAATTAAAAAGTCAATTTTTTTCTGTTAATAGATAAATGTAGCTCCCGATTGAACAAAGGATTTTTAAAAAAATTGGAATTTTAATTTTTAGCAGAGTTGTATGCAAAATAGTACAATTTACACTATGTATAGCCTTGTAAAATTGTTTGTAACCGAAAAAACCTTTGTTCAATCACTGGTCAACGCTATTTTGAAGAAGTGTGCACAATTTCAATAAGATCGGTACATTAGTTTTTGAGAAATCGTGTCCGCCGACTTCAAAAATAGTGGTTTGAGAAAAATGCTATATACTTCCGTCGCTCCCGGCCGGTCTTTCCCAACGGGGGGAATTCCCAAAGGCTCTCCCTCCTAGACTTGTCCTCCAATTGACTAAAAACTTTGGCAGAATATTCTAATAGTACATATTGTACATAGTACAGTAATAGTACATACTGTACTATTAGATAATAAAATGTAAAATCAAATTGATTTTTTGAAATTTTCAAACCCACGTAACCCCTTAAGAGTTTATACCAACATTACTATAAAGTACACGTTTTCGACATATATAAAATAATACGCTTTGTATATAGTTATAAAAAACCATTTCTATATAATTCAACAGCCTTTTGGTTTGGGTTAGTCCGCCTAAGCTTCGAACCCACAAAATATTTTGATTTATAATTTTTTTTTCCAATGACAGTATCGGAATGACGAGATCGGGATTGTACAGACAATTGGTTTGCCAACTTTGCCGATCTTGCCAAGTTTGAGTTTTACTTTGTTTGAAAAATATTGGTAAACAATGACGTGATTACTATTTAAACAAAGTGCCAATGTAAACAAGTCTAGGCGGTTCTGGCAACTAGGGTGATCCGAAATGAAAAATAAAAAATTTTACTTCTAGTATAATAGTCATACTTTCATATGACCGGGTACTTTTTTGAAATTTTGAAAATTATGAAAATGGCAAGCAGCAGAACAAATGTCCGATTTTTGACACAAAAAAAAACCTTCAATTTCTTTTCATCCACAAATAGATAAAAATATTCAAAAATCGTCAGTTTCGTTCCTGAGGTATCGTCTCACCTAGTATTTTAATTCCGCCAGCTTCATTTTAGCCGAGCAAAAATAAACGAACATACACACAGACATTCCAATTGCATAATATCAGTATAATCTGTGAGCGTAGTATATACAAAATATGCATTCTACATTTACGCCCAATGTATCCTTTCCCATGATCATGGAGCTTGCATCGTTCGAACGCAACGAAAATAAACTCCCTTCAGTCGAAAACATTTCTTTTGGCTGATGCGGGCTATTAACATCACTGGTATACTTCCCCATATTCCCATCAGACATTTACGACCGCGATAATAAAAAAGGTTTTTGCCACTAACAAAAACAAATGAATAAAAAGTGAAGAAAAACATTCGTTGCATTCCAAGGATGCAAATTTCACCATCGTTTACGACCGCAGTTAAAAAAAAAAGGGTTTTTCACAATAACGAAAGTAAATTTAAAAATGAAGAAAAAAATTCCTCGCATTCCAACGATGCACATTTCAACGGCATTTACGACTGCAATTTAGAAAAAGATTTTTCCCAATAAGAAAAACGAATAAATAAAAGATGATGAAAAAAAACTCGTTGCATTCCGACGGTGCAAATTTCAACGTCAGTGAAGTGGGGGCGAAGAGCCCCCACTCCATAGTGCGGTACGTATATGCAAGGTAGTATATGTGTACCCCTACAAGTGTAATCGGTCCAGATTCCGTCGGTACTGTGCATACACATGGGAGGCCTTTTCTCAAAGCTGCTTCTGCTTTTCGCTTCGCAAAGCCGAGCTACAACGACGAACGAATCTCGTGTGTACTATGACGTAGGAGAGAGCGAGGGAGAGGGGGAGGATGAAAGAGTGCACACTATATATATATATATATATATATATATATATATATATATATATATATATATATATATATATATATATACACATACATACATATATATATATATATATATATATATACACATACATACATATATATATATATATATATATATATATATATATATATATATATATATATATATATAATAAAACTCCTCACAGCGAGCTCATGAGAACGTCTGAGTGATCGATCGGGTCGAGTTAAAGCGATTCACCGCTTATTAACTTCCCTCGACGCTCTCCTCTACTTTAATTTTAAACCCGCTGTCTACGGGTCATGCGCGCCATTTTTTTTCGCCTTCCGACACTCGTCCATCTCACGAAAAAAAAATCCTTCTCGTATCCCAATCAGCAAAATGGGAAAGCGACAAGTCCGAAATGAAGGCAAGTGGCCCTGCAAAAGAACTACGAAAACGCGCAAAAATCGAGATTCAGGTCAGAATGCTGGCAGGTCGAGTAGAGAAAACCGGAAGTGAGGAAAGTCAAAGTTGACAATCCCCGAAGACAATAGTACGAATATTTCAGCTGCAAATTGGGATTGGAGGTAGGGATTCTTCGGATTTGACTTTCACACCCTACTCCTTTTCTCTGACTTCCGGAAGCCGCGTTTTATTCGCAGTGGGTAGGGGAGAGGTGTGTCGCGAGTTCTTGATCGTCGCTTGCGGAGACGATGAACCGCATGGCGGATAATTCTCGATCCGGGCGGTGTATATTCGCCGGATGGAAGACGAATAACTTTTATCTTTAACTTTGAGAGAGACGACCTTGGCTGCGAGGAAATTAAGAGGGTTTCTTCACAGTGAAAAAGAAAATACACTTTGATTAAGGCAATCGTTCATTGACCGGTGGCCAATGAAGTGTCGAGATTGATCTTGATTGGCCAATTAAGGTGGTCGATGAAATATAATACATCATTCTTAAAAGAACTCAATATTCCATTTTTTTATAAATAATTCCTTGACATCCTCCAATGACGGAATTGGTCAACCAAAGTGTTTTTTTTTATCAACCTTACGTTGACACACTGGGTCATTTTGATCCGGACGAATTCGAAATAAAATGCTCACTTTCACAAAAGTGAAAGTTTTCAATAATTTTTTACAACAATTCAATGTTATACTTACGAATTTTAGTTATGCAGACATGTTAAGAAATGTTTTAAGTGCATCCTTGATGTTTTTTTTTCAATAAAAACCGACCGAAGGGTTGTTAACGGAGACTTTGTCCTTGGAGTGCTATATTTCAGGTGTTTACATTTTTTTTTCTGAAGGAAACGAGTAAAGCTTTTTGAGTGCGGTTTTTTTCTTGCTTTTATTCATAATATACAGAACGTTAAAAAAAATGTTTTATGAAAAAAAAAACAAAATGGCGGCCGTTGCAGCTCCGCGAAAACAGGTCCTCAAATCGCGGGAGGTAAACGGCTGACATCACTGCCCCCCCTCTTTGTTGATCTGAAACACAAATTCAAAGCATATTATCAATCTGTGACCCTTTCGGCATGGAATGACGGATGGGTTTTTCGTTTAGTACTAATTTCGGAAAATGGCGGCAATTAAAAAAAAAATCGAATTTTCGCGTTTTTTTGTCGCATAAAAAGATAAATAATATATGCAAAAATGTATCTATCGGAAAAACGATCCGTCACTCCGTGAAGACATATTTTCTGAGTATGCTCTCCAAATTTCAGGTCGATATGTTAATTACAGCGGTGAGGAGAATGTCAGCCATTTTTAAAAACGTGTTTTCGAGAAAAACGCGTTAAAAGTTTTGTAATGTGTTTACACAAATGTGTTTATAATTACCGCTAATCGGCAATGCCTGGTCCATAGAGGCATCCCTCCTCTTCTTCTAGCTGCTCATGTTGAGCCGCTAACATCTCCCGCCGATTTCAAGGACAAAGTCTCCCTTAATGGCAGCTGGATGACGTACTATCCGGGTCAAATTGACCCAGTCTGTATATAGCGGCTCCGAAGCACTAACAGAGGAAAAAGATTCGGACCTTATCGGAGATTTTGCAACTGCTAAAATATCTATAAGCAGTACTATACTTTTGGCAGTAACTATCGCTATGAAATATTATTATTTTCTCTGCGAAATATAAAATATAGTTGAAATGGGTTTGAAAACACCATCCATTTAGAATGGGTAACAATCTGTTAAAAGGAAATACGAATCTAAATATCTCGGATCACTACCAAATATTTGATAGTGATCCGAGATATTTAGATTTGTATTTCATTTTAATAGGTGACCTTGAATGACCTTGAACGACTTTGACCCCCTAATGTTTTTTATGCAGCTTGAGGTGCTCCATAAGATGGTTGGGAAAAAATGTACCATTCCATTTGAAAAAGTGGAGGTGACCTTCACTGTGCGTCAGCGCCTCCACCGAAGTAAGAAAAATTGGTCGCATTTGATGGCTCCCTTCGCACCGTACAACTTTTGTCTGGAACATTTTTTTGTGACGTCGATAATTACCGAGTTATTTCGGGTGGCGAGATATGAGGGCCACCCTGTATAGTTGTTGACGCTTTTGTTCAAAGGTTAGAGAGTAATACGTCTACTCACATGTTCGTTCGTTACTCACATGTTTCGCATATTCGTTGAACAGATAGAAAAAGTTTTTTTTAAAAATTATAACATTTATTTTGTGTTTTTGTATATTAAAGCTAACATTATTCGATTGCGTATTGCGAAAAGTGGCTCATTTGTACATTCTTAGTCATTTTCGTACATAGACTAAAATACCCTATTTCGAAAAACACTTGCTCACTGATGAACCTGTGCGAGCGAAATAACACAACGAGGAGCCAATTTCCCAGTTGCAATTTTTCTCACCCGCGTTGGGGCCCAAAATCGGCTGTCAAAATTTCGGCACTCGGTCAACAGTCGCGCATATACGAAGTGTGCAATTGTGTATGAACACGTACATCAACAGACGAGCTATTTCACTGAGAAAATAAATCATTGATCCAATATCATTGGTGTTATTGAGTGAAATTTCGTTGATTCAATTGTAAAATTGTTGGTGAAAATAAACGGATTTATTAGTCCAAACAAAACGCTATTGACTTCAATAACATGATAAAATTAAAAGTTTTTTTTTTCATTCAAAAGATATATTGTTAGCCGAGAACAATATATTATTGAAACTATCTAAAAAATTATCGCGAACAAATTATATAGTTTTGAATGCATTTTCTGCAACGAACAAAAAAGGCGTTTCAATTCATAACAGGAATATTGTTGATTCGCGTACACAAGAAAAATTGAATTTCGCTCGTTTGATTCAGATAAAATTTCTATTGAGTAAATATGTTATTTTATTTTTTTCACCATATCCGATATTGATTTCCAAGTACATTATTCGTTAAAATATTAATATTTTATTTTGATCGAAACTTATTAAGCAAATGTCTGAATTGGTTGAAAAATTATGCGAAAATAAAATTTGTTGCTTGCGCATTTGGTTGAAAAAATTCAACCAAATCATGACCGAGCGCCACCGAAATTATAGGTGCGAGGAAATCCGTAGTTCTCGGAGTAACCGCTTGAAGCCGCACGCGCGCTCGTTTCTCGTACGCGCAGCGCGAACCGAAAATCTACTTAAACGCCGGAGAAACTCTGAAGAGTATCGCTTCTTGGCCTGTGGCTAAAATCAAAGTGTAGGATCTGTTCTTATCAGTTGAATCTCTGGTATTCTCTCCATGGATATTCCATTGGATATCTGATATTCTCTCCACTATTAGCGTAGATGATCATTCTAATGCTCACTTTTTATTTACGATTTACAACAAATTGAAAAACTTACGTCCCATGGCATATTCGTTTCGACGTAGTAAACAAACAATTAATTCTATTGATTATACTTTTGTACGAAATAAAAAATGTTGTAGCAACCGCTTAATTATTTCATCCAATACATCTACGGATTGTACATAAAATGATTTCAATCGAATATAATTTTATTCGAAGGATAATCTAGATATTCAAATCACATTTTCCAATATTTTATAGTATTGTAACAATCTCATATATCGGTGGCACTCCGCAGCAGCGCATTTATTTGGATCAACCAATATATTGTTTTGATTCAATTGGTTTTTTTTTCTCAGTATTGGCCTTTTTTTTTTACTATGGAGGTTACAAAAGACTGCCAAAGAAGCAAGGGCTCGAACCTTAAGGGGAATTTTGCTCCGAGCACGGCGTGTACGGCGCGTACGGCGCGAGATGTATGAAATAAAAAAAGGAACGTTCCGCGAGGCACGCGGATTGACCGCGCGGTATTTGCGGGAGCGTTATACACCGACGTACGAACACGCGCGATTGCATCGACAAGGGAAGCCGAGCGGGAGGCTGCAACTTGCCACTCGTTCAAAAGGCAGAGTTACAGTGTACATAATACTATATACTCACCTCGAGAAAGAGGGAAGAAGGAGTAGGAGCAGGGGGGGTGGGGGATGGAGGAATTATGTGTGCACAAGAGACTCGAAGGCCGTTGTGCTTCGCGGAGTATCTGCTATCCATGTGGGCTAAGGCAAAACGATAGCGGAGGCAAATCGAGAACGTCGAGTACATGCTCGCCCACACGTCGCAGATTCTCGTTCCTCGCACAGCCCGCCCACCCCTCGCCATCCCCTCTCGCCCACCCTCCCATCGCTCTACGTTGTATAATGTACGTAGCGGAGGGTGGGGCAAAATGGAACACCCCTGGGAATACCGCTCTCGTTGCTCATTATTCACCAGTGGATTGAGCCTCGATGGAGCACCGAAGAGATCGCCGTAAGGGCCTTCGCAACGATCCAAATGTTCGCTTTGGCTTGTGACAGGACCACGCAGGAAATATGATCTAGGGCCATACTCAAAGTGTGCTCCGCGGAGACCCGAGGCTCCGCAATGACTCTGCTAGGGCTCCGCCGAAAATACAACTTCATACCTACCAATAAATGGAAACAATTTCATCAATTTAGCGTGGAATTGATACATTGTTATGTCAAGTACCGATTTTTGTACCATTTTCATTAAAAAATAAATATAAAATCAAGTTTCGCTTATTTTAGGGCTCTGTGGAGTATTTAGTGTTTCAAAAGGGTTCCGTCGGCGAAAAAGTTTGGGAACCGGCGATCTAGAGCATTTGCAGCCGTTTTTTGGCTCGTCGAGGATCGGTCCAGTGACCCCGTTGGCTCTATTTGGTCTTATCGGGTCGAACAGATACGAGCGGTTTGCCGATAAGGGCTTAACCCCTTCGTTGGCATTGACGCAATAGTGCGTCAACCTTTATTCCCCTATTTAACTTGCTCTGATTTGAAATCGGAGCCTCACTCGGGGATTTTTGGGCTCGCTGAATCCGAATTTGAAGTCAAAATATGGCGGACGAAAATCAAAAACTTTACTCGATTTAGATGAAAATCAGTACTCTGGGATTTTTGAGGTCGCTTAATACGAATCTGAACTTTAAATTTGAAAATTCAAAATGGCGGCGCTAGAATAGCGGACCGAAATTGAAAATTTTACGTGAATCAATTAGTATTATTTGTATTTTCATTCGCCATATTTGTTCGTCTTTGTGAATTCCTGAATTTTTAGTTCAGATTCGTAATCAGCACTTTCAAAAATTCCAGACTAGACAGGGTAAAAAATTTTCCTGCCACTTTGGGCACTTTTTGTCGAATTCTCTCTGCCAACGAAGGGGTTAAGGAATCGTCACAGTGTAACGGGTCGAAAAATAGCTGATTCTCGCGATTTTTTTTTCGATGGTTAAAATACCCTAGTCAGTCTGATTTTTTTATGTCAAATTAAAGCAGTTTTGAAGAACAGAAAATTAATTTTGAAACGTTTGTTTTTATTTTTTGTAATTTTTTTTTAACGGTTGAAAATGCCTTTTAAAAAGAGTCACCGTGTACACGGTTGTGGCCGTAAATATAATCTGAAACAGAATTGGTAAAAATATTTTTAATCAGTGTAAACGCCGCTATCTTGCTATGGGGATTTTTAAAAAATCAAAATTGATAAAAAGGCGGTGGCTTGAAAAAATATCGAATTTGGCCTATTTTTTCGGCAGTTTTTCGTTTAAAAAATATGAAGATTTAAAAGGAAGACTTGACCGAGCTTTTCATTGTTATCGTATTTCAATCATAGGAAGAAAAATTGTTGCACTTTTTTCAACTATTCGGGGAAAAATGACATCATTATTGTTGAAAACTGATAACACATTTTTTAAGAAAAAAAAACACGTGTGTAAAAACTAAACTATTATTACACTGAATAAGTGTACAAAAATTTCAATTCAATCCGTTCGTTAGATGTCGAGAAATCGTGCACACCGTTTTGAAACACATAGTTTCGAGAAAAACACCTTTGAAGATTGACTAGCAGTTTTATCGTCGTAATCATAAATTAACTTTCAATCTGCGATTCCTGCACCACATAGTGGACCTTCCTCTTCAATTTGAGTTGCCTCAAGCGACGAACTTTTTTTCTGAAATTTTCACCGTAACCTAACCCCTTAATTGCGTTTAATGTCGTTTGCAGACATCATTTTTCAATTGCCTTTGTTACATTTTAATATTTTTTTTCGCAAACGATGCGGCCAAACTCATAAACGTCAACGACGACGCTTTCGATGTAGGACGTCGAAAAAAAAATCGGTCTTCTCTAACGTTTTTCGGTAAAAAGTTTCACCCTTCACAAAGTCCCACAAGTATTGTCGTAAAGCGAGCCGGTCGCGTAAAATCAATTTCGCAAAATGTTCGGTTATAACGAATATCGATATACACCGTTCCATTTTTTGTTCATCCTCATCCCGTAGTCTTTTTTTCAAGTGCGGAAGTAGCGGGGTAAATGTTGTGTCCCCCGGTGGTCCATTTGACCCTGCACTCGTCTCTCGCCTGCGAGTTCCCCAATACTCGCTGTTCGTCAATGCACAGACCGTACCGCGTGGATTGAGTGACTAGAAAGTTGCAAAACAAAGCGTCCGATGTTCGTATGTGTACGATATATACGGACTATCCTCTCGCTTGGTTAATCAGCCCACGACCTATCGCTGACTCTGCCAGCTTCCCAATGGACCGCGATTTATTTCCGACGATAAACCGATCATCGCCTGCGAAGGCAAGCTACGGAAGCAATGGTTTTTTAATAAATTTTTCTTTGGCATAGCATTATACACAAAATAAAAGAGAGCAGTAACTACAAAACACCAAAAAAGATCATCTAATAATCGAAAATAAATATTCGCTTTATGAAGAATGCAATTTGGTAAGACGGGTCGCAAAACGACAAAGGAAACAACCAAATACTAGTGAGTAAGTTAGATGAGGATGAAATAAAGTACCGTTACATTTTTTTTTAACGATAAATCGATTGGTTTGTATGAAAAATCTACATAAGATCTTTTTTCACAAAGTTTCCTTAACGGAGACTTTGTCCTTGGAGTGCCATATTTCAGGTGTTTACATTTTATTTTTTTTTCAAGGAAACGAGTAAAGCTTTTTGAGTGCGGTTTTTTTCTTGCTTTTATCCATGATATACAGAACGTTAAAAAAAAAATTTTGAAAAAAAAAACCAAAATGGCGGCCGTTGCAGCTCCGCGAAAACAGGTCCTCAAATCGCGGGAGGTAAACGGCTGACATCACTGCCCCCTCTTTGTTGATCTGAAACACAAATTCAAAGCATATTATCAATCTGTGACCCTTTGGTCATGGAATGACGGATGGGTTTTTCGTTTAGTACAAATTTCGGAAAATGGCGGCAATTTAAAAAAAATCGAATTTTCGCGTTTTTTTTCGCATAAAAAGATAAATAATAAATGCAAAAATGTATCTATGGAAAAAACGATCCGTCATTCCGTGAAGACATATTTTCTGAGTATGCTCTCCAAATTTCAGGTCGATATGTTAATTACAGCGGTCAGGAGAATGTCAGCCATTTTTAAAAACGTGTTTTCGAGAAAAACGCGTTTAAAGTTTTGTAATGTGTTTACACAAATGTGTTTATAATTACCGCTAATCGGCAATGCCTGGTCCATAGAGGCATCCCTCCTCTTCTTCTAGCTGCTCATGTTGAGCCGCTAACATCTCCCGCCGATTTCAAGGACAAAGTCTCCCTTAACATTCAAGGTTAAAAAGAAGACTTTTCTAGATAAAACAAATAACCAAGAATATTTTTTTTAATAACCTGGTAAAAAAAGTTATCATTTGTAGAAATGGCATGCGAAAACCAAAACCAGATGATTTTTATCTCGAAAACCGTGAGACTTTTACTCAACTGAAGTTCCAGCATATGACATGATCTGATCTATCGACGGTTGCAGGATTATCAATTCATAACGGAACACCCTGTATATGTACAGAAAATGGTATTTCGCAGTTGACGTAATACATTGGTTGATATTCTTCAAAATCCTTTTCGGAAGAAGTGAAGCTTGAACACAGCTTTGAAAGACCCTCCGCCCTTCATCATCCGAATCTCCGAATGCTTCTGAAGTTTCGTCGCGTATATATATATATATATATATATATATATATATATGTATGTATGTATGTATACGCGAGCAGGCCTCGTGGCCCCGTAAAACGAACGAGTGTGTCACGAACGGAAACGGCCTGTGCTCGACAATTATCTTGACAAATTCACGCCCCTGTCCACTTCAATCGTTTCTGCGTCCCTCCGATTTCGCTCAACTATTTCGGTACGGCCAGATATCTCCTTGCGAAACGGCTCCTCGTGCTAACGAGACTTCGCAGTATTGGGCTTTTGAATCTCTAATACTCCACTCTATCCTATCGGATATCTCACTTCTTAATGAAAGTGGCCTCATTTTTGTAGATCAGGGACTGCAGGGGAATCGCTTCATTCAGTGCACAGATTAGAAAAAAATTCGGTCGAAGAAATTGTCCGTTCACAGGTGACGAAATATTGAGATGAATCCCCAAAATATTTGATTATTCCGACTATTCGTTAGTTCGATGGAATGAATAATTCTTAAAAGAATCTCACATTCCATTTTTATTAATACAGTCCAACCTCCGAATAAGAAACCAAAAGCCCCCAAGGGGAAGAGTTTTCCTTATATATCGCATACCCCCACCAGGCGCGCGCTCCGCGCTCGCTACCTCCGTCTGTCTCTCTCACTCTTTTCCACATGCGAACCTCTCAACGAGAAACTCGCTCGAACAAGTTGCAACTCAGTATTCACATCGCCCATGCAAAAACGTTTTCGACTGCGCGTGGACATTTATTTAGCGAATTTTTGTTTCACGTTAATATACATACTATTGAATATTATTGTGTACTACTGTATCTGAATTACTATTAACTGTCATAAAATGACCGAAACTGTAAAGAAGCGTAAGAGATCAGACTGTAGTATACAAGTCGAAGGAAATATTACAGAATCTGCGCCACAAGGTGATAATTTGGACAAAGAGCTTTATGTCCATATCGTTTTATCCCATTTATATAGAAGAAGAAGTCAATATCTCTGAGGATTCATCTTCAATGGCAAAGTTCGACTCTCTCGAAAATATTCCACCGTCAGTTGAGTGCGTTGCGGATCAAAATAATACGCAACAAGACGAAAACGCTTTTCATTACGTGTCGGAAACTTTTGCTGCTTTATATGAAAATCTTTAAGGCGTTACCCCCAAATGTAGCGCAAAAAAGGCGTTTTTCGTGAATTTTTTAAAAGAAAACTACAAAACTTTTTTAATCGATCAATATACCATCTTAAAGAACACATCTTGAAGAACTTTTAGTAATTTTTTTATTGAAAAATATTACATTGTTTAGTGTCAAATGGCCGTCAATGAAATAATGTTTTTATATACACGGTTTGCGGTGACCAACATTGCGGCGAAGTGGATCATCTGAAAAAGAAAATGCGGATGGATTTAGTCAAATATAAGTATAAACTAGTCTTTAATCGAAGGATTTTAAAAAATATTCATTTTTCACAAAATGGCGGACGGTCAAAGTTAATGGTTCGATTTTAACGAAAAAAACGGCCGTTTTTTGGCTATAAAACGGCCATTTTTTCGAAAAAAAAAAATCGAACGATTAAAGACTACATTTTTATGTATTAAATAAGCCTGCAAAATTTCAAGAAGATCGGTTCATTAGTGTTCGAGTAATCTTGGTCACCGACTTCAGAAATGCCATTTTGAGAAAAACGCGTTTAAAGTTTCTCTTTCAACGCTCTTTCAACGCGGATTCTTCTCTTTCAACGCTCATATCTCAGTCAATTTTGTTCGGATCGACTTGAAATTTTCGGGACATATTCTCAGATACTTATACTTCAAAAAAATGCAATAAAAAAAATCGATTTTTTCAAAATCGCGAGTGGGGTTAACCCCTTAACCAGAGGTTTCGCGCACAAAATTCTCGAGCTCGGAGTTCGAGCTCGGAGTGGGGGAAGCGCTCGAGTGAGAAACTGGGGAAAGTTTCTTATTTCCGGGTTTCTTATTCGGAGGTCGGACTGTAGATCATTGCATTTAGTCACCCAAAGGTACTGTTTTTTCAGTGCACTTTGACTGAAAACGCAATTTTTGAAGATGAGACAAGATGGAGATGTTTGAGGAATGAGATCGTTATTTTTCGGTAAGTGACAAAACGTCGCGAAGTCTTTATCGAGGTAGTTCAATCATTGGAGCAGTGCGCAAAAGAGATGCATTAAAAAAATGTTAAAATCCATCATTCGATCGATTGTAGAGGAAAAGAGGAATCACCAATGTTATGCAGGTTGTTATGGGGCCTTGCCCTCGGGGGTGAAGTACGAAGAGAGCGCCCTCCGTTATGCATGTGGCTGATTGACTGTTACCAAATGATAGGTATAAAATAATCGTTATACTAAACGTACGTTTTCGAACAATTTTTGTGCACCTTTTTATAAAAATACGCATTTTTGAACATTTCATGATTACATGTTTTCGTTACTTTGTATAATAATTTTCTAGAATTTTTTCTCGCTTAATTAATGCGAGACGAATTGGCAGAAGTGTCGCGAAGTTAGAGACGTACGCGCCCCGTTCATAACCTCAAAATCGCCCCGAGAAGCCGTCAACCCTTAACAGTCATCGGGGGTTGAATCAATCCCAGCCGTTTTTCGACCTGCGATACCTTCCAGAAATTTCGAGAAAATGTACATTTTTTTATATTAAAAATTACACGACTTGAAAATAATCGACATGGTCTTACATACAAGGGTTGAAAATGCATTGTGGTATTTTTTTTCTTCAACTTTTCAATTATTTATCAGTCTCCAGAGTGAGTGGGGTTGATTACACCCCCAATGACTATTACGTCACAATCTGGAGGTGTGACTGACAAGGGTTAATAATGAATATCGGTCCGAGTAAAAAATTATTTTACTAGAAAGAAAAAGTGTGTACTGAAGCTGTCTAATCTGAAAAATATTTAAAACTTTAATATTTTACCCATATTCTAAATATTTTTTTAAATTCTGCTATATTTTGAGTTTTCCCAGACATTTTTAGAATCCTATAATTTCTGAATATAAATCTAAAATTAATATTAAGTAATTATCACTAAATAAGAGAATAAGAACTAATAATACTCCTCGTTAATTATCCTGACCAAGTAGTTTGAGGTCCCCAGTCATAATTACCGAATGTGGATAAGGTAGGTAGCATTTGTGCCATCGACGACGTTGCCATGTTGGCACAGCCTAAGATTTTGGGTTTTCGTAATTTTATAACGGTGCTGTTAATTCTCATTTTCACGGTGCCAAGAATTCGATGATTAGTCTCACCGTACGTATTTCTCCAGCACCGCGGTAGCATTTATTCAATCGATATAAATAATGTACTAAAAATGATCGGGAGGTTTTTATAAGCGTAATGTGACGAGTCCTCGAAGTCGAGTCCCCGTTTTGTTTTTCTACAAAACGGTACTGTGGATCATACCCAAACGGCACAGGGTGATCGTCAAAGGGGTTGTACACGTCCAGAAAAAAGTTCAGCTCGCTGGTAGCATTTTGACCTGGCCCCTCAACGACCTTAATGGAGCTAATGAATTAATTATTCATCATCAGCGCTCGTACAGTCTCATATTAATGTCGATTGGATAGTATTTATTTTGACAATAATTCGATGCTACCTCGATTCGATTTAGGAGTATTTCTTTTCCCGTCTGAACGGAAAGAAGATCGATGTCAACGAAGGGTAATCGAGGCTGTTACGCAGTCCGCGTTACGTATGTCCATACGATTATTCAAGTTGGCCGGTATACGTTAATTTTGGTCATACGGGAAAGGCAGTCACGTTAATGCCCGGGCGCGCATCGCGCGGTATCGCGTTTCCGTTCGACCACGCGCGAACGTAACATGTACGAGACGCATGCTTTTAAATGGGTTAGAATTACCGTATGTTCTGTTCGTGGAACGCATACGCACGCACAGCGCGAAGAGACACGCCCTGGGTGTTAAAGCGGAGCTCGGTACGTGACGACGACAAAGTTGCGATATGGAACTTCCATTCGTCTATAAATATGCGCGTATGCGTGTATCCTAATCAAACGACACAACCTACAAGCACTTTGGTTACTGTTGTTAACAGAGGCAAATTGGGTTCAATCGTAAGCAACAATAGCACTCTGGTCGAGATTATTTCCGCTTTCCAGGAGCATTAAACGATTCGTTGTAGAGGATCGTGGCGTGTTCGAAAGAACTTCCGCGCGTTGCGAAATCGCATGACAAGATGGCGCCGGCCCGCGCACGCTCAAAATGGCGGCCAAGTTCGGCCTCTCCGCGGGCATCGACCCCGCGCTCGTTGTCTATTACTTCGCGCATCCCACGGAAGAGTGCGTACGTTCACCTACGAGCCTCTTACCCGCGTAGAGTTTTCGTTAATCCTGGACCCTCGCACCCGGGGACGGGGATATCGGTCATTGGGCATTACGCCGCCTAGGCTTGTGACGGCCATGTTATGATGATTGGTATGCGAAATGTAAAAGCTTGTGTTGGGATGTTTAAGGCGCTATAATTTGGGTGATTTTCGGGAATTTTTTGAAAGAAAAGTACTCAATTGAATGTTTCGGAAAATTAAGAATATATTTCGCTATATTTGACCTATATTACATAATTTTTTCATAGGAAAATATTGAGATCCCAGCGACTTATGCGCTGCCTTCGGAGGCGCCAAAAAAAAGTTCCTCCACTGCTGACAAGATCCCGGCCGACTGAGTAGCTGAAACCGAAAAAGGAAAAAATGTCGTTAAACTGGAAGGTATTTCCTGTACAATGACGTAGGATTTTCGAAAAATATCAAAATCTAACAAAATGGCGTAGTTATGAAAAAAAGTCTGTTTTCTTGCCTATAAAATGGTCGTTTTTTTCAATGCCAAATCGTCAATTTTCATCCAATCAAAAATATCCTACGTCATTGTAGAGTAAATATATTCAAGAGTACTCAGTTCAAATTTCAAGTCAATCGGATAATTGCTCTTTGAGTTACAATGTCAGCAAATTCGAAAAATCTCATTTCGAGAAAAACGCGTTTAAAGATTTAACTATCGATTTTTCCAAGATAAAATGATTAGAAATACGGCTTTGAAGCTTTTACAGGATATTCTTGAAAGTATAAACTGTCGAAAAAGGCAACAAAAAAATCGATTTTTTAAAAGTGTTACACTGATATAGCCCCGTAATAAGTTTTCTATTTTTTAAAATCAGTCCTAATGCTTTTAAACGTTTCGAAACTGTTGTGTGCTCAACTCTTAATGATCCAGTTCCTAAAGTTCAGCTAGCGTCTTTATGAAGTTCCGCCTCTAATTCAATACATCAAAATCATTATTTTAGAAGCGTCTAAATCAATCTCTGCATGTTGTTTCCGACAGTGCATAGTCGCCGTAAGTCTCAACAAGAATTCTAGGTGCTTCAGCTGCAGATGTATTTTCTTAATAAAGTAGTGCAGTAAAATTTCCCGCTAATACTCTTTTTTGGCACCAAATTTGACATGTTGAACATTATGAAAGAAAAAGTTGTTTACTCTTCGGCAAAATGACATACACTGAATTTCAAGCTTGCTTTAGTACTTCTTTATAGATGCGTTACCATCTTAAACTACACCACGCAGTTCTGGTAACGCCATCTGTTGGAAAACAGCGAGAGCTTATTTAATGTCCTAATACACAGTTCTTGGGTATGGCTCAGCGTAATTTTCACCATAGCCGAGTATCTTGATCTTTTTTTGATCCTCCCTCTCGTGGGAGCTGCCCGAAGCTTCGGGGTCTTTGGCCTCGCGAGATCATAATGATGATGATGATGATGATGATGATGGTCGTTCCCGCTTCTCTCGCTTTCCCCCAATTCACGTCAATCGCGAAGAGAAAGAGGGTGTGTGCGAGAGAAAGAAAGAGAGCGAGGGAGAGAGAGAGAGAGAGAGAGAGAGAGAGAGAGAGAGAGAGAGGGGCAGACAGACAGAGGAAGAGAAAGAGAAAAACGAAGTGAGGTTATGAGGGTTTCATCGTGAGACAAGAACCGCAGATAACGAAAGAGTGTAATTAAAATGAACTTCCATGGAGTTGTACATATCCACACACACATATATGTCCTGACAACTCTTCGCTGGTCGCTTAGGACGCATCATTATGCAACGTACCAACGAGACAGCGCACGACCATGCACGCAACTCACACGTGGTCCCTGTACGCGAACCCTCGTACATACTCGTACGATAATACACGGCACACTCGTCATTCCTTTTATAGACTCTATCCCTGCACGATCGTGCAGGGGTAATGGCCAATCTTTCGACCCAAAGCTCGACTGCAAGCAGCTCTGTTCACTGACCAGTGTCATGTGATGCACACACGCATTCAAGAAGGGTTCATCAGCGTTTAACTGATTAATATTATAGGACACGTATCGCTCGAAGCCATAGATACGTAGAACAAATTTATTTCTTTGGAATTTCGATAAACTTCGTTGGATCTTTATTGGGATAAAATAATCGTAATACATTGGCAGTTTGGCACAGAGTCGTATGATAATTTGAAGCGAATAAATTAGCTTGTCACGCGGTATTGTTTGTTGTTGCGGGAGAAAAAAGTCTCTGGAGTCTTGCGTCGCGTTATTTTCAGTTTGACAATGAAAATTTGGTTTTTAAAGTAACAATTTTTCAGTTGCGGAGGGTCTGTGCTGTAAAGATTTTTAACGGGTTACCCCAAGCGCGTGGCCACAAGAAAGAGGACTGTTCGTGATTTTTTCCCCCGAGAAAACGTGTGCAGGTTTTTATTTATTCTTCTTTATATCAAAGAATATGTTTTACAATTTTTTTTTCATTGAAACTATTTATAAACGTCGTACATAATGCCGGACCCAAAACGTCTGAAATAAAAATCAAACATTTAGTTTTTGCACGACATTGTGTGACGCTTGGTCGAAGGAATTAATAAAATATTCACTTTTAACAAAATAAAGTAAATATATAATAGTAAAATATATAACTGCTTAAGTATAATTTAGTTTTGGAAAATTCGTTTTTTCTGACTCTCTGGACTGTTTACCTCGAGCGTGCACTCGTCGGAAGCTCCATCTTCGAGGCGAACGAGAGACACGAGAGACTCTTTAGCTGGTACACGAACCATTGCTGTTGGAATCCCTAACGAGAAGTAGCGAGAAAAGAGAGAGAGAGAGAGAGAGAGAGAGAGAGAGAGAGAGAGAGAGAGAGAGAGAGAGAGAGAGAGAGTGAGAGAGAGGGGGGGGCGTATTATCGAACAATGGCTCAGAGCCAGAAGGGCCAATCGAGAGTGCACGAACATAAAGTTTCGACTTCCCGTTGAACTTGGTTTGTTCGCAGTCGCATCCACGTAAGATTTCTCAAGGAACGTACTCGGAGCGCCACCTTCTCGGTAAAACGACACTCTTATTGTTTTTACGGCCTTACAGGGCTCGTCGCAAACGACCGTACGAGTGTGTACACTTTATTACCCGCGTACCGTTAGAACTTTGTTCGCTCGGCAAGAGATACACAAGTGCCTTGGCAATCCACGAAAGGATGCCGCATGGAAATTAACCGGGAAGCGGCGAGAGAATAGCGAAGAGTCGCGGGATGGACTGAAAAAAATGTTAAAGCAATTTAACGTATACGTACTTACGCATATATGCGTATGCTTCTTGCAAACCGACCACTGCGAATTTTATTGCTAAATGCCACCCCTCCCCCCTCCCTTATGGCGGCCCTGCCATGAGGACAACTTTGATCCTGCGCTGTCTTGAAGTACTAGGATTCGACAGGCATTTTTAGCTTCATTGCTGAATGCCCAAACATCCGGATGGGTCCAATAAATGTTCAATTATGCAATTACCAAGTTTCCGTATGCCGTTACATTGTTTTCCAGATTTTTTTCTCGTAAGTAGACAATTTGAAAGTTTCTCATGAAAAAAAATGCGAGCCAAGTTGGAATTGTCGATTGGACGTTGACAATGTAGTGCAACTTTAGTGACAATGAATTACAATATTTTTTTTTCTCGAAAACGATATCGCGGTACTCATTGAAATTCCGAAGTTGCTCGTTTTATTGGACGTCGAGAAAGAAAAAAAAATAGTGTCCTTTGACATCGGTCAAACGCCGGAGGCTTCATCAAGTGCCTCGGACCCCTTGGACGCACCCAGAGGAGTCCGAGAATGAATGATGGAATGTCGAGAGAACGCGATGGGAAAAAGGGGCGGGAAAGCAATGTGTGCATAGGCCTGTTTTTTAAATTAAAACAAATTGAATTTTTACAGAAATTAATTTTTGTTTAAACTTTAAACAAATTAAATATGGTTTTAATTAAAACAAATTGAAAATCCAATCACATTTGTTTGAAGTTTAAAAATAAATTGAGTTTGGTTTCAATTTGAAAATAAATTGTATTTTGTTTAAGTTTAAAATCAATTTAAACTCTGTTTAAATTTAAAAATAAATTAAATTTCGTTTAAATTTAAATGCAAATTGAATTTGGTTTCAATTTTGAGATAAATTAAATTTTGTTTAAATGAAAAAACATTTAGTTTTGTTTCAGTTTAAAAAAAATTGATTTTTTTTAAATTTAAAAACAAACTAAATTTGGTTTGAATTGAAAAACAAATTAAGTTTGGTTTCAATTTAAAAAAAAATTAAATTTTGTTTAAATTCAAAAACATATTTGATATGTTTTTAGTTTAAAAAAATTAAATTTTGTTCAATTTAAAAAATAAATTAAATTTTCTCAAAATTTAAAAACGAACTAAGCTGCGTTTGAATTTTTGACGAATTAAATTTTGTTTAAATTCAAAAACATATTTAATATGTTTTTAGTTTAAAAAAATTAAATTTTGTTCAATTTAAAAACAAATTTAATTTGGTTTGAATTTAAAAAATAAATTAAATTTTCTCAAAATTTAAAAACGAACTAAGCCGCGTTTGAATTTTTGACAAATTAAATTTTGTTTAAATTTAAAATCAGATTAAATTTTGGCCTGAAATTTAAAAAAAAATGAATTTGGTTTAAATTCAAACAAATGTCTCCATCTATCGGCAGTAGGCACCACTCGAGATCTTCGCGATAAAAAATGCGTATCTTTACCTTACTGGTGAAACATACAAAGTTAACTTACGATCGCAGAAGCTTCTTCGGCGCAAATATTGACGCGATAGAAACGAGAGAGAGAGAGAGTGAGAGGGGGGTGGGGATTTACCGGGAGATATGGAGGGATATAGATCGAGAGAGCGAGAGAGATAGTACGACGAGAATTGCGTCTTCCAGATTGCGAAATCTTACGGCAGCCGGTTACCCTGACGACCGTATCTGGCAATTCGGTTCTTTTTTCTTTCCTTTCGAGTGTCCCCCCGAGCGGGAAATAACCGGAGACAATTTTCTCCCTGGTTTCCTCACTCGGGCTTGAGGGGAGACCAGAGAAATTTCGAGTGACGATCGACTGTACGAGCGTATGTATATATATACCCGTGCACACGTATACGCGTGGACAATGAGACGAGAGGACGATAATTGCGCGACGACGATTCCGGGCGAGGTTATGTCGTCCGGGAGACCGGTCTCCACCATCCTCGAGAACGAAGTATCCCTCGTCTTCGAGGTACATTCCGTCCGAGCCACCGCAGCCCGAAGATGCTCCTCGATTGCGGAGAACAAGGTGAATCGTTTGAACCACGTCACTCGCTCGTACACCCAAAAAAGACACAGCTCTCGAAAAATCTATTCATCAATACACGCGTAATGGAAAATGTGACGAAAACAAAAACAGCATCGTGGTGTGTTATTTTTTTTTTACTTCGAAAATGTATCAATTCGGGTCATTATTCAACTTCACGAGTACAGAAACGAAACAAAAGTGATTTGAAAAATATTAAAACATCAAACATTGCAACAATGTACATATTTTTTGAAAAATAGTTCGTCGTATCGTATACCTCGAGACAAAGTGAATGTGCCGACAGATTGTCGCAGCGATAACAATTACGTGGCGGTGATAACGAAACAATGAACACAGAATATCGCTAGTTGCTTTTTTCGTTGGTAAATTAACGCGTATTACATTTAAGGGGTTACGTTTACCTAGAGGCCCGAAAAAAATGGCCAAACACCGAGTTTTTTATTTGGGAAACAGTTGGTGGAAAAGAAACGCATTTTTTTTTTAACACAAAGATTAATGGAGACAATATATGGAGAGCCTTTAAAAAATGGCCCAAAAATACAGAAAGGCAACAAAAACATGGCCGCCGGCAGATGATGAAATGTTTTTCGTAATGTTTGACGGTGGATACTATTCAGCTGGAATTTGTCTGAAATCTAAAAACCAAACGGGTTATTTAAGGCGTTACCCCCACTTGTAGCGCAAAAAAAGGCCTTTTTCATGAATTCTTTTGAAGAAAACTACAAAACTTTTTTAATCGATCAATATACCATCTTAAAGAACACATCTTGAAGAACTTTCAGTAATTTTTTTATTGAAAAATATTACATTGTTTAGTGGCAAATGGCCGTCAATGAAATAATGTTTTTATATACACGGTTTGCGGTGACCAACATTGCGGCGAAGTGGATCATCTGAAAAAAAAAAAATGCGGATGGATTTAGTCAAATATAAGTATAAACTAGTCTTTAATCGAAGGATTTTAAAAAATATTCATTTTTCACAAAATGGCGGACAGTCAAAGTTAATGGTTCGATTTTAACGAAAAAAACGGCCGTTTTTTGGCTATAAAACGGCAATTTTTTCCGAAAAAAAAAATCGAACGATTAAAGACTACATTTTTATGTATTAAATAAGCCTGCAAAATTTCAAGAAGATCGGTTCATTAGTGTTCGAGTAATCTTGGCCACCGACTTCAGAAATGCCATTTTGAGAAAAACGCGTTTAAAGTTTCTCTTTCAACGCTCATATCTCAGTCAATTTTATTCGGTTCGACTTGAAATTTTCAGGACATATTCTCAGATACTTATACTTCAAAAAATGCATTAAAAAAAATCGATTTTTTTTTAAATCGCAAGTGGGGGTTACCCCTTAGGTTAAGGGGCTATACCAGTGTGAACGCTGAAATTTTTTGTGATTTTCGGGAATTTTTTTGAAGAAAAGTTCTCGATTAAATGTTTCGGAAAATTAAGAATATATTTGGCTATATTTGACCTATATTACATAATTTTTTCATAGCAAAATATTGAGATCCAAGCGACTCATGCGCTGCCTTCGGAGGCGCCAAAAAAAAAGTTCCTCCACTGCTGACATGATCCCTGCCGATTGAGTAGCTGAAACCGAAAAAGGAAAAAATGTCGTTAAAATGGAAGGTATTTCCAAGTACAATGACGTAGGACTTTCGATAAATATCAAAATGTAACAAAATGGCGTAGTTATGAAAAAAGTCTGTTTTCATGCCTATGAATGGTCTTTTTTTCAATGCCAAATCGTCAATTCTCATTCAATCGAAAATATCGTACGACATTGTAGAGTACATATATTCAAGGGTACTCAGTTCAAATTTCAAGTCAATCGGATAATTGCTCTTTGAGTTACAATGTCAGCAAATTTGAAAAATCTCATTTCGAGAAAAACGCGTTTCAAGATTTAACTATCGATTTTTGCAAAATGATATTTACCACAAAAACTGCTAATTACAGGATATTCTTGAAATTATAAACTGTCGAAAAAGGCAAACAAAAAAAATCGATCTTTTGAAAGTGTCGGTAGCCCCTTAAAAGTGTGTACCGTTTTAAAAACAACATTTCGAGACAAACGCGTTTGAAGTTTCGAGTTCAGAGTTTTCATTTAAATTGTCTACTTACATTTAATCGGCGATGCCAGGTCCATGTTTATAACCGTCTATAGTATTCGATAGTGTAAAGAAAAATCGATTTTTTGGAAATTTTACACTGTGATGACTGTTAAAAAAATGATGATCGATTTAAAAAAAGTGATATCGTCAACGACCTCTGAATGTTTCTCATCGTATCTCCTGCAAATTTGGAAACAATCCATCAAGTGGTTCTCGAGATATGATGTCCACCGACTTTGAAAACAGTATCATCTGCCGGCGGCCATGTTTTTGTTGTTTTTTTGTATTTTTGGGTGTTTTTTTTAAAGGCGTTTTTTTTAAAAGCCTTACTTGCCCTACTTCTGTAGAATACACATCATCAATACACTTGTGCACAAGAAAAAAATTGCTCGGGTCTTTTCGAGTCCCACAGTGGCAATTAAGGGTCAATATATGTACCTTTGTGTTAAAAAAGTGCATTTCTTTTTCGCAATCGTTTCCCAGAAAAAAAATGGAATTTCGACATTTTTTTCGGGGCCTCTAAGTAGATGTAGCCCCTTAAAAAAATCGAGGACGAGTAAATGAAGTTTTCCGCTAAATTAGCGTGATTGACTACGGTAAATTCGAAGGGACGATAAAAGGGTTCGCGTTTGACAGCGCGTGGCTCGCCAGAGGCGCCTGTAAACATAAATCGCCTAAATTCGTACAAGCTGCTCATCGTACACGAGCTCAATCTTTTACGGTACGAAAATCCGACCCACACACACACACACACGAGCCAACAACGTTCCGGATGTGCCGCACTTCTCGGTTTCTCTCATCTCCCCCATCGCTTTTTCTCCCTCTTCTCCTCGAGAAAAGCTCACAGATCTGCATCCGGTAGCCATACTTCGCCCAACAGCTAAATTTATGTGTGACCCGTTCTCCCATCTCGTCACGCAAACTCGTCTACTCTTTTTTTTTTACCTCCCCCAATCCCAAAATACACTCCTAAGATCTTCCTCCCTCATACCTGCCCCCCCCCCCCCCCCCCATGGAAATTTGTATATGTAAAATATATGCAGAAAATATATGCTACATATATATATATATCGGTCGCATATATAGTGACGAAAAATAGAATGATACGTATATATTCAGTATATATGCACCAAATATATGACGCACATATGACCCATATATTTTCGATATATTTTTCTGACCAAAACATATATGCTACGTATAAACACTATATATGATGCATATATGAGGCATATACGACGCATATATTTTCGATACATTTTCAATCTATTTTTTCGTCAGAAAAATATATCAAAAATGTACGCGTCATATATGACTCATATGTGTCATTTATGCGTCATATATGACGCATACATTTTTGATACATATTCCTGACAAAAAATATATGCTGTGTATAAACACTATTACAGTTAAACTTAATAAAACTTAAAACTTAAACTTGAAAAAACTTAACTTACAGTTAAAGTACACTATTACATATAAACACTATATACAGATATGCTACGCATATCTGTATATATGTGGCATATATGTCCCATTTATGCAGTATATATGTGGTATGTACGCAGTGTGTATGCAACATATATGCTAAATATATGTGGTATATGCAGGGTAAATGCTACATACAACATTGATATATGATACATTGATACACAGTAATACCACGCATATACATCTCATATATGAAAACGTTACAAACATTAGAATTTGGCACATATATGCAACATATATTTTCAATATATGGCATACATTTCACATATATTACAATTATTAATAAAATAAATTTGCAGTATATTTTTGCGTATATGAATTTCCATGGGGGCCCACCGCCCCGCACAGTGGGAAACAGCTCGGCGCGCCGCGTGCCGAGCTTCCCAACAACAAAAAATCCCGTTCGAGGCGCTGTTTTTTTTCCGAAATACCCCCCCGCACGACAAAATTCGAAATTTCGCAATTTTCGCGACCCACTTGGCTTTTCTTGGTCAAATCCGACGAATGGAATGTTTTCGAAAATGTTTGGTCGTGTACTTCGGTTTGTTAAAAATAAACGAGGGAAAAAGCTGATCCATTTTTCACATGTTTGATTTGACACGGGCAATTTGTGCTTCATGGCCAAACTTGAATAACTCAACGAGCCATTAGAATTTCTCGGATACGATTGAAGAGTCTTATAGTTGGCTTTTAAAAAGTTAAAAAAGTTTGCCAAAAACCTCGATATTTATTTTTGCACGAATAACAGCTATTTGAAAAATGTATTGCAATTTGAGGAAACGAATGAAAACGAATGATGTCAAGATTTAGAAGAAGCTTCTTAATCTGTAAGAGTCAGCTTTGAGAATCGTCAACGGGATTGGAGACATATTAATGGATTTTTGAGTTACTCGAGTTCTAACGTAAAAAGCGAATTTCTCGTGTTAATGGGTTAAGCTACTGTGGAGACTCGATGATCAGGATTATTCAAAAAATAAAAATTCGAAGGAATAAGTACGATGATTGAAAAATCGTTTGGATATTCATTTTTATGTACATTAACAAAGAGGTGTACGAAATTTCATTAAAAAACGATTAATAATTAAAGAAGTTGTAAACAATCTCGTCAACGATCTTTGAACGCGAGTAGTTCAACGGTGTACTTGATTTTGGCCACACGGTTGATCTAAAAAAAAAACGTTTTTTTTCCAAAGTAGACAATATTGGCTAAGACGCGACCAAACTTTTTTTGGTCATCGTGTTTCAATCATTAAAAAGAATTGAATTTTTTCGATTTTACTAGGAAAAATGACATCATTAGTGTTAATAACTGATGAAAAAAAAAATGTTAAGAAGAAAAACGTGAATCAAGACGATGGTGTTGAAGTTTGCGTCGTTGTAACGCAACGAAAGTTCTTTTACACATTTTATTTTCCTCATTTTTATTATTATAGATTATCTTTATATTGTAGATATTGAACTTTGTCACAAATATACTGTAGATACTGTAGATATTTTGATATTGTAGATATTGAACAATCAGATATCTACAATTGATTGTAGATATCTAATTAGTAGATATCTACAATTGATTATAGACATGGTAGATATTGAATTGACATAATAATCTAGATATAATTTATTTCCATTGTAGATCGTTGAATAAGTATCTTAAAAAGTGAATGAGATATTTTTGTGGGCAAAATCTGCCAAAAGAAATGAAAGGAATTCGGAAATATTGATTTTCGTTGCATTCCAACGATGCAAACTTCAACTTTATACCAAACTACTATGACACTGAATAAGTGTATCAAATTTCAAGCCAATCCGTTTATTAGGTGTTGTGAAATCGTGTCCACCGTTTTGGAAAGCAAAATTTCGAGAAAAACGCATTTAAAGTTTTACTAGTAGCTCTAACCATGTGATTATAAGTTTACCTTCAAACTGCGATTCCTGCATCATATGTTGGACCTTCCTCGTCAATTTGAGTTGTCTCAACCGACGAACGAGCGTTCACCGTTTTCACAGTAGCCTAACCTCTTAATTGAAAAGGAGGAAAAATTATAGGCTGCCATGCAGATGTGAGTTGGAGAGCTCTAATTTGTTATGAACTTGTCCTGTACCAATGAAGTTGTTTACAGAAGTACAGCGGAATTTTTCTCGTACAAAAAACTTGACGAGGTGCAGCGGATTTTTTTTCGTTCACATCCTAATATAGAAAAATATTGATGAAATGTTGAAAAAATATTTTGAATATTTCAAATTCTGAAAAAAATATTTTCAATGTTTCAAATATTGACAAAATATTTTCAATTTTTTATTTTAGAAAAAATATTTTATTTTAAATTATTTTTTTATATTTTATTTTTAATTTTAGACAAAATATTTTCAACATTACAAATATTGAACAAAATGTTAAGTACAACACTGTTATTCAAGTGTAAAAAAATAATACCTTCCAATGGGTTTTCAGCCACCGGAGAATGAGCTGCAGAAGGTCGGGGAGCGCGTCCCGAGCGAGCACGAACTAAGGGTACAGCGATCGTTGCAGCGTTTGAACGTTCCGGATTGGTACAAAAATTCGCCGGCGGCCCGCGATGGTTTTCGCTTGAAGAGGCACTCGGACGCCTCCCAGCACAGCGGATGGCGATCGCTCGGGTCAAAAACAACGTCACTGTCCTCCCTTTCGTCGTCTTCCAACCGGCAACCTACTACCGGTAATTTGCCTCTCCACTTACCAGCTTCACTCACTTACTCATAATCATCATTGCCATTATTGTCTCTATATTATTATTCTTCATGATTTTTCGCCATCATTTCCCTTTTTACATTTTTGTACAATTATTTTTATCAAATAATGAACGCTTCGTGACATCACATTATCATTCTTAACAGGTGTACTTCTCAGTCCAAGTCCAACGCCACCTGTATTCTCGAGATGGAGCACAAGTTTGCTAAACAGCGCCGGAAGTTCGCCAGCAAGCTCGGCAAGATCCTCCTTCAATCATCGGCAACCCTACCTCGGCTGGCGCTCGCAGGAACGCCTGGCGAATCCACGAACACCAGCGGAACGTCTCGCCCAGGGAATTTTGCCCCAGCTGCATTCTACGAAGAAGGTTAAAAAATCCCTCGATCTGAATAATCCGGATTCGATTTTGGCGAAAAAGCGCATGAAGTGAATATTTGTTTAGGGCGGAATATACATCTTCAATGATCAAAAAATCGATTTCTTTTTTTTTCTTTTCTTCGAACGATGAACCATATATGTAGAATATTTTTCCACTGTTTCAAAGCGACACAGCTCCGTCATTTTGATGATGAACTAAGGGGCCAGTCCACTTCGGAGCCACGAAAAAAGGCTTTTTTCGCCATTTTTTTGGAGGATTTTATCAAAGATATGAATATAAAAGCTGTTGGGCTTGATAAATGAAGTCTTGAAATACATTTAAAAAGTTAATTCATTTTTATTCATTTTTAACTACAAAACTATAGTTTAACGTAACGCCTCAAAAATAGGTGGGCTAGGTAGCTCCATCACAACTCGGCAACGGCTTGTCTGAAACAAAAAAATCATAGTCCATCAGATTCAGTATGACACCAGCTACAAAATGACCCTCGGATATAAGGTTTTGTCAAAAAATAAAAAAATTCCAGATGAAAAACGAAAAACGTATTTTAAAAACGCGTTTTTTCGCAGTTTTTCGCAAAAAAAAAGAGTAAAAATCAAAATTTTAAAACCATCGAGGGTCATCTTGTTGCGAATCATGTTCACAATATGTGGTTCAAATTTCAAGAGAATCGGTTTATCAATTTTAGAGATACGATGGAGCTAGATTTTGAAAACGTTGTTTCGAGAAAAACGCGTTTGAAGTTTATACTGTGAAAAACTCTTACCTAAACTCAATCGGCAATTCCTGCACCGTACAAAATCCCTTCTGATTGCTCATCATCCTCGATTTCTTCAAGTCTGGCTTGCTTTCGATTTTTTGAAATTTCCAAAGTGGACTGGCCCATTAATTTAAAAAATTGTTTCGCATACATATTATTGTTTAGGTATACTGAAATTATTTAGGTATACTATTAAAGTATACCTAACGTTTGATAATTGTAGAATAATTATTTCTTAGTTTAAAAAATCTCTCAATATTGCTTATTTTTTCCGGTCTGAATGTATATCCCGCCTTAAGGAGATATACCAGTGTGAACGCTGAAAATTTGGGTGATTTTCAGGAATTTTTTGGAAGAAAAGTACGCAATTAAATGTTTCGGAAAATTAAGAATATATTTGGCTATATTTGACCTATGTTACATAATTTTTTCATAGAAAAATAGTGAGATCCAAGCGACTTATGCGCTGCCTTCGGAGGCGCCAAAAAAAAGTTCCTCCACTGCTGACATGATTCCGGCCGATTGAGTAGCTGAAACCGAAAAAGGAAAAAATGTCGTTAAACTGGAAGGTATTTCCTGTACAATGACGTAGGATTTTCGAAAAATATCAAAATCTAACAAAATGGCGTAGTGATGAAAAAAAGTCTGTTTTCTTGCCTATAAAATGGTCGTTTTTTTCAATTCCAAATCGTCAATTTTTATCCAATCAAAAATATCCTACGTCATTGTAGAGTAAATATATTCAAGAGTACTCAGTTCAAATTTCAAGTCAATCGGATAATTGCTCTTTGAGTTACAATGTCAGCAAATTTGAAAAATCACATTTCGAGAAAAACGCGTTTAAGGCAGTAGTCTGCTTTAGAAGCCGAAAAAAAAACCTTTTTTCAGCAATTTTTTTGAAAGGGAAGGAAATGATTGCGGTAAACGAAATTTTGAGACGATAGTGTATTATATTCAAGCTTTGAAAAACAATTTTTATTATTTAAAAATATTGATATTTTTCAAAGTTGTAACGATTTTTCTGGGGCGCCTGGAGTCTGCACTTGTAAATCGGTGCCGGTGATGGAGGTCGTGCGATGCATCTGAAACAGTCGAAGCAAATTTTTTTTTTTAGTTTTTATAAGTTCCTTTTCTATATGAACAAAAAAAATACCGAAGAAATTATGAAATTCCAAATTTTTTCGAAGTTTGAAAAAAAAATTCACTTTTTGAAAAAAAAAATTCACTTTAAGTTGCAAAACAAGTAATTTAAATAGTACTTTTGTCCAACTTTTTTAGTTCAAATAGAAGATAATTTAATACTGAAGCTAGATCACTTTGATTTTTTTCGATCAGACATATATTGTTTTTGCTATCGCCGGCACCGTTTTCTAAAACTTGTGAATATGAAAACTCGAGAAAACGGGCTTTAAAGTTTTCGGTCCAAAAAAATATAAGTTTTTGGATACTTACACTAATTAGATGTTAATCAGCTATCCCCGGGCCATACAATGATCCTTCCTCTTCTTCAAATCGATTTTTTGAAGCCTGTAAAGCAGACTACTGCCTTAAAGATTTAACTATCGATTTTTGCAGGATAAAATGATATTGATATAAATGATATAAATGACAATGATATTCTTGAAAGTATAAACTGTCGAAAAAGGCAAAAAAAAATCGATTTTTTGAAAGTGTCACACTGGTACATCCCCTTAAAGTGTTGATACGACTGTACAACTGGCCGTGCGATACGGAAAAGCGTGCGGATTGCTCGTTGTGTAGAGGAGGAAGTGGTAGTGAAGGCGGGAGCGTCAGGGTCCTTTTTATGGATTCTTGTTGAAAATCCGGATAATTGTATAATCCTGAAAGGGTCGGCTGACAATTAATCCGGATTATCGACGTTCTACCGTAGATAAGAGAAAAACGGGATTTTTATGTGGAGGAAAAAGCAGGGCTACGTCATTGGTGACCAGATTGAAGGTCAAGATATCGTTGTAAATCACGCGGGCGCGAAGAATCGAGTAAAGTGTGCGGGGCAAAAAGTAAAACAAGGCCAGACGTCACGATCCCGATTCGAGAATAGACGGATTAATTATTTATGTGCTTCCGAGCTCTCGGACACATTTCGAATGACAGCGTGACCCTCCGTTTGCCGCAGCTCTTGTCCCCGAGATTTAGAGTCCGATCAAGCCTTGTGCCCAGTCGGAATTATACTCTTTTTTTTTTTGGCAGAATTAGAGATGCTCCGTCTTCCCCGATTTGGTGGTCGAGCTTGCGTCATTTTTTTGTCTCCTTCTAGTAAGCATTTTGTTTGGGGCAAGGATTAAGAGGGCTGAGTCACGTTGAACTCCTTCCAGAAGCTCCGCTGATATTTTTGGCGCGGAAGAGACTTTTACGAGGGGGGTTTTTTTTTTTTCATTCTTTTTTTCGTTGCTCGGTTACACGCTCGCCGGACCGTGCGCGTGACCTATGATATCGCGGAGCCCATGTGCTTCCACTTTCTCAGCCGCATCGCTTTTCGCCTTCTTTGTCCAATGTATTTTTAATATCCGCAGACGGCGAAGCAAAATGCTTTTTCGCTCGGCTAAAATTAGAGAGAGAACGAAAGAGCGAGGGGTGGGGGAGAGAATTTATTCTTGCGAAAAGCAACAAAGCAAAAAGCAGCTGTTGCGCGTTCGCCGGTACGCCGTGTACGTCTGCCTTTTCAATTCGTTCCCAATTTTGCGCAGACCAAGGCCAGGTTTTTGTATAGTGAAGAAAAAAAACTCCGGACTCGGGACTTTGCACGGAATCGAGCAAGTTACTCGATGGAGAACAACAAACTGCATAAAAGAAGGCGATCACACTTCACGGTGGAACAGAACTTATAGACGGTGTTTCAAAATGACCTGACATTTTTAGCTATTAATAAAACGTATTATTTATTTGAATAGTACGAATATCTTTATTTTAACTTTGCATTTAATTTTGCATTTTTAAAATCACACTCTGAAAATGATCGGTATGGTCGTGTAGAAAAGAGGTAAAAGTACATTGCAGTATTTTTTTTTTAATTTTCCAATAATTTCTGACATTGCAAAATGAATTGGGGTGAATTTCATCCACAATGACTTTTGTACCTTTTGTACCTTATATGAAAATAAAAATATTCGTACTTTTCAAATAAGTAACACGTTTTATAAATAAATTTAAATGTCAGGTCATTTTGAGACACCCTATACTTTGAAAAATGATGATTTTTCGGAAAAAAAACATTTGCATGGTGTATTTTTATGTAATAATGAGTATATCTTGGCATAAAGAAGAGAAAACAAATCGCCTCGCGTCACAAAAGGGTATGTGGGCTCCATTTGGGGGCCAAAGCATATTTTCGTTGACGGCTGTTAAAACTAGCAGCCTCCTTACGATATCAATGGTTAGAATTCTTCTCTTCGAATCAAGGGGTTAGGCTACTGTGACAACCCGAAAATCAGGATTAGTACAAAAAAATGAATTTCGAAGGAATAAGCAAAATGATTAAAAAATCGTTTGGAAACTTATTTGTAGATAGATTAACAAAGTTGTGTGCCAAATTACTTCAAAAAGGTGAATAAATAGAAAAGTTATAAAGAATTTTTGAACCCCGAGAGGCTCAACGGTGTACTTGATCTTGGCCACTCAGTTGGTCTGAAACAACATAAACCAGTTCTTTTTCCCTTAAAATAGATAACATTGGCCAAGACTTGACCGAGCTTTTTTTAGTTATCGCGTTTCAATAAAAATAAAAAATGGATTTTTTTTTGTCGATTGATCAAAGGAAAAACGACCATTGTTAATAAGTAATGAAAAGAAATGTTACGAAGAAAAACGTCCGTCAAGACTAAACTACTATTACACTGAATAAGTGTACCAAATTTCAAATCAACCTGTTCATTAGATGTCGAGAAACCATGTACACCATTTTGGAAAATACAGTTTCGAGAAAAACGTGTTTAAAGTTTTACTAGCAGTTATATCATTGTAATCACAACTTTACCTTGAATCCGCGATTCCTGCACCATACGCTGAATCTTCCTATTTAATTTGAGTTGCCTCAAGCCGGTAGCCTAGCCCCCTAAAGTGAAACGTGCACAGGATCCCCAAAATGGGCTAGAGAATGTGGGGTCTTTCCGGACCCCATATCCTCATTCTTAAGATTCCCTTTTCGCGATACTAATTATCTTACGTTAATCGCAACAATTTTACTTCAAAATACTCGCCAAATGTGACGTCCCCGAAGTATTTCAAATATTTTCACCAATGGGATACGCGAACAGACGTGTGTCGCCTTGACAGACGGACCCGAAATTCTAAAAATGGAAATACGCGGTACGAGGTAGAAAACGAGAAATTCACATTTTCTGTATTTTGCAGCAGCAGCAGCAGCAACAGCAACAGACGAATCAGCAGCTCGAGGTGAGGAACTCGATAAAGGAGGTAACCTCGGCCATTGTGCATTACGTGCAAAGCGGCCAGGAAGTTGCCGGTGGTGGAAGACTCTCGCCACGGCCTCGACCCGACGATTGGGACGACAGGGGCGGTGCGAGATCCACGAGTCCGAGAGGTGAGCACTAAATCACCCCTCTGCCGGCGAACAAAATGCAAAAAAGAAGCTTTCCACAATAAAACAAAATGAGAGAGAGAGAGAGAAAGAGAGCGAGAGGGAGAGCGATGTAAAAGCAAAAAAAACGATCCCACCACCACAATGAATCAACCACCACACCATCACCAACCACGACTATTATACTTCGCGACGAAGGTAATTTTTTTTTCGTTTCTTTCCTCATGTATAAGTTGTTTATTAGTTTCGTTATGTTTATTTGTTACTAATCACTCATCCTTCCTCATATACGTGTTCCTTTTCTTCGCCTTGCTCATCTTATTTTTTCAATTCTGACTCATTGGTCACGTGACGTAGGCAATGGTAGTTTGTTTCTTTTAACTCTTCTCGCGTTACTTTGTTTTAACGTTCATTAATTTTTACATCAGCTTGTTGCATAATTGGTTTCGTCACACTAACACGAGGGATCGCTCGGGCTCTACGAAACAACACACGCCTGTCCCGGACACGTAATTATACACACACGCATAAAGATATATATATATATATATATATATATATATATATATATATATATATATATATATATATGAGGTATTCCACGTGAATCCGGTGGACTTTTTCCCTAACCCCCGTCTATTCGCTTAATTTTTTTTAAATCTGATTCCATTGACTCTAAGACACCCTGATTTTTTTTTCACATTTTTCCAAACAACCCTTAGTCAAATTTTCTTCCCGAAAAAAACGCCCCGATTTAAAAGTATGAAAAAAAATCCCGGAAAGGCGTGATTATATGTAACAATTTTCAACCTATCACCCGCAGTGGAAGTATCATTTTTTCTGCGCTTTCTGAGCGATGAACGTGTAAAAAAATTCGAAACATTCAAGAACCGCTTACTTCGGGCGGATACTTAAATATTTTGATACCCACAATGAATTTTTTTCACTATTTTTGAATAACCAAATCACAATCATGGACCTTGAACAGTTAGCCGTTGATTTTTCGCATTTTTTCAACGTTAATCGCTCAGAAAGCATAGAAAAAATCATACTAGCAATGCGGGTGATAGCTTGAAAATTTTCACATATAATCACGCATTTTTGGTTTTTTTTTCAGATTTTTAAATCGAGGCGTTTTTTTCGGAGAATTTTTTTTAAGGGTTGTTTAAAAAATGTGAAGAAAATCAGGGTGTCTTTTAGAGTCAATGGAATTAGATTTAAGAAAATTGATCGAATTGGCGGGGGTCAGGGAAAAAGTCCACCGGATTCACGTGGAATACCTCATATATATATATATATATATATATATATATATATATATATATATATATATGCCTACGTGGATTTGTAAAATAACATTATGTACAGGAATGAGCGTAGGTATTGACCGCTGTGTCATGGTTGCGTTTTTATGAAGACGCACGAAACGATAAGCACGTTATCAACCGTGACCTTGACCCGAAACCTTTCACTTCCTTTCTCTCTCTCTCTCTCTTTCCCGCCAAGCGAGCAGGGGTATAAACAGCCCCGCGGGTGAGGAACCGCGCAACGGGAACGCGGGGGCGAGAAGAAAAAACGGAATGCTGAACGAGCCGAAGGGCCAAAAAGCGACGGGAGGAACTGAGTGTTTTTTCGACGAATGAAAAACACCTGGTCGATGAACGGTTCAACGAGAAAAAAATGACCTCGAAGAAAAAATCGGAAAATTGTTACTTTCCTCAGACTTTCAACTTGTAGGATACCAAAACTCGTAGCAATCGATGTAGAAAATAATACAAGTCGTTCTTCTGATCCGCGTTCGAATAACTTTTCGTTTTTTTTTTTTACACATTCATCTTCATTTTTTTCGGCGAATGATTTATCGATTGTTTTTTTTTTCCTCGGTTTTTGCTCCGCTATCGTTGGAACGTTTGTTCGGGTAAACGACCTTGACAAGGCATTTTATTTCGGAAGAATCACGGCCGAGGAAATTCGAAGGTCGTCACGCGGGCACGTGTTGAAGGGCGCGGGCAATCTCGAATCTGGCTTGCGAACGATTTTCCCCGGTGACCGCGAGAGACGGACCTTTGTTATCTTCATTCGCACACTGCCTTTTGTCATCTATTCTATATCGCCCCCCTCCCCTCCCCGCCTTCCTGTACACACACACACACAAATGATCTGCGCATCTATACGTACATCTCATACTAATATACAGATATGTGTATATATATATATATATATATATATATATATATATATATATATATATATATATATATATATATTTGAAATGGCAAAAAATGACTAGCTGTCATCTCGTGCCACGAGAGCGCGGAGTTTGCTTGCGGCTTTTCTATTTCAATCTACGAAAGCTCGCGACGTGCGCGCGACGAAACGGAAATAGCTTACCCTCAAATTCCGGGACGGCCTCGCGACGACTCGAATCACAATATCGACGCACCTACATTTCTCAATTCCTCCTTTCTGTTGAAGGCTTTTTCCGCTTTTTTTTCGCTGTTCTCTATGACTCTCGCGCTCTTTCCGCTTGCCTCTCGTCAGATTTTGCGCTTTTGTGGCAATGCCTGGTTGTACTTGCACTAGAGAAAGAAAGAGAGAGAGAGAGAGAGAGAGAGAGAGAGAGAGAGAAAGAGAAAGGGAGAGAGAAACATTTAAGAAGAATTAATTATATGGCTCAGCATCGACTGTACAGCTTCGGGCCACATTACATGGACCACTTTTTCACGAAAATGTTAATAAGTAGAATGACTTTCATCGTTTATTAATCTGATTAATATTTAAAGGGTTATACTCAGTTGTAACAATCGAAAGTAACTCATTTTTGGGATTTTTTTTAATTGTCATAATAAATTTCTACAAAAGAGAGAGAAAGAGAGAGAGAAATGTTTAAGAAGATTTGATGATATGATGATATGAAGGTTTAATGATATTTTAAGTATTCGAAAAAGTATCATCTGAAGAACACTCTGTCATTTTTTAGAACCAGGTTATCTAATATGAAAAAATAAAACAGACTACGTCAAGTTATTAGTTTATCATACGATTAATCGAGGCAATTTCCGAAATATCACATTTAAGGGGTTAGACCACTCTAGAGGCCGAATAATATCCTTTTTGGGGATTTTTTTTTCTTTAGAAAAAATACAAAAGAAATCGAGATTAGAAAAAAGGGTTTTTATCACACATATCAGTGACTGTATACAATAATGTTTTTGAAGCGATTAATTTCAAAATGGCGGCTGTGCAGCGTTCATCTCAAAACTGCATTTTCAAGTTGGCCGGAAACATAACTCAGACAATTTTCAACCCATTCACTTGAAATGTTGAATACATCTTGAAAAATACATTGTCTATGGAAGTACGTAGGATTTTTTTTATATTGCATAGTTCATTTGTTATTAACAATTATCCGACGATTTTTTAGGCAAATTTTTCACTTTTCGAAAATTAGCCTAAAAAATCGTTAATAACAAATGAAGTATGCAATATAAAAGAAATCCTGCGTACTTCCATAGACAATGTATTTTTCAAGATATATTCAACATTTCAAGTGAATCGGTTGAAAATTGTCTGAGTTACGTTTCCGGCCAATGTAAAAAATGCAGTTTTGAGATAAACGCGGCACAGCCGCCATTTTGAAAAGAATCGCTTCAAAAAAATTATTGAATACAGTGACTGATATGTATGATAATTACCCTTTTTTGTAATCCCGATTGATTTTGTAGTTTTCCGTAAAAAAAATCTTTTTCGGCCTCTAGAGTGGCCTAAAGCCTTAAAAAGAGGCGCGTGTTCGAAAGGGGCTGTCCATAAATTCCGTCATTTAAAAATATGGGGTCTGGTCGTTGGATGACGGTAACAATAATTGGATTATGACCATCGGAAGGACAGGATAAATTCGGGGATGGAAGGGGGGCTGGGACAATCAACCTAAATCGATGACGTAATCTGACGTAAAATCTTGGTTTTCGCGAAAAAAAATGGACATTTTTTCTTCATCAAATCTATATCGGTGCATAATTCATCAGGTCTGGTTCATCAAACCCATATCATCAAGTATATATCGGAAAAATAAATTCTTCAATTAAATTCTTACATCCAGAAAAAGCTTTAAAAATTTCAGAAAGATCTATGCAGTAGTTTTTGAGATATTTTCCTCACCGACTTTCAAAACGTATTTTCGAGACGTTTTGAAGTTTCGAACGACGCTCCGAGCGTTGCGACAGACGTCAACACAACAGCCTATGAATCTGTCAATTTTGATCCGATCACCTTGAAATATTCAGGGGACATTTATAAGATGATAATACTGTCAAAGCATATGCCAAAATATACATTGGATTTGACAAAAGTGATTTTTCGACTATTACAACTGGGCGTAACCCTTTAATTAAATCGAAAGTTTTCTCAAACAAGTATCGCCGTATTTCATAATGTTAAGGGAAGGGTAGGGGTTTCAGCGTTAAAAAAAAAACACTTTTTTGCGAATTTTTTTCATCTTTATGGATAAAGTAAATTTATTGAAACCTTTTGTACATTGTTAAGTGTCATTTCACGGACATTCCGTGAAATTTGTGCGCGAAAATATCCACAAACAAGCCGGTGACGAAGCTTTTCCAAAAACGCCTTTGGAAAAACACGATTTGCGGTGTTCACTGTATCCCAGCTAGAAATTATCCGAAAACAAGTACCATTGAAATTTAGTCAAAGTATCGTCAAATCCTCCCCCAACGGTCTTTGATAATTTTTTTTTTTCATTTCTACATTTTTGGTGGTCATGTAAAGTGAAAAGTGCTATTTTTCACAAAAAATTCCGTCATTTTGGGGGTGGAAAGCCCCCTCAATGTAAAAAAAAATATCAAACTAACCGTTGCGGGGAGGTACTTTATATGTAGAAAGTGTGTACCGAGTTCGAAATAAATCGGTCATGTAGTTTTCAAATGGCAGTGAACACGGACTTTGAAAAAGTGGTTTCGAGAAAAACGCGGCACCGACTTGTTTGTGGATATTTTCGCGTACAAATTTCACGGAATGTTCTTGAAATGACACTTAACAATGTACAAAAGGTTTCAATAAATTTACTCTATCCATACAGATGAGAAAAATTCGCAAAAAAGTGCTTTTTTTTCACGCTGAAATCCCTACCCTCCCCTTAATGTGAATTCACCAAGCGACTCTGTTCTAACGTTTCCCACACAAAATAATGAATATTTCAACGAATGTCTTTTCGTATTTATAAAAAAAACCGTTGTTAAAAGTAAGGCATGTTAATGGGTCTCAATGGAAAATTTCACCGTAAACGAGGGACGCAGTTTCCTCGATGCATTGAAAAAACACCAAGGAGGTAAAAAAAAAAAGCGTTGACGACTAATGCCGAGTTTACGGTGCAAACAGGAAGCGTGAAATTATGCTGGATGGAGAGTTCGTTCGTGGGTTCGAGACCGGTCGATTCGCCAGAAACTCCGATGAGTTTGGCGACCGACACGGAATGTTGCGCGGGATGCAACGCAACGGGAACTGAGTCCTGTAGTTGCGTAGATTCGGCGACCTCGGGCCTTTATCTCGATCTCACACCGACGAGAGACGAGCCACAGCAGCGTCAACGCCCTGGACAACAACAACAACAACAACAACAACAACATCAACAACAACAGCAACAACAACAATATCAACAGATCCAGCATCATGGGAGTCGTAGCCAATGTCCGTCACCTTCGTCGACCTTGAATTATCATCAGCAAGTCCACCATTATCCGCATCAACAACAGCAACAACAGCATCGACATCATCGTGGTGAGTTGCTGCTCGCCTAGTGGAAACTCTTCTCAACGTATATCATTGTTATTATTATCATTTTCAACCCTATCCCTTGAAATTCCCACACGTGTCTTCGTCGGGAATACTCCGCCAATCCGGACGAAAGAACATTCCAAAATTACTTCGTGAACCAATAATTCCGATGTCCCTCGTTTACATCTGATTGTTGAAAAGACGTCGCGCTCTTCCATTTTCGGGATGAACTTTCGCATTAAATTCAGAGGACAATAATTACTCAATCCTCATTATTGATTCAACAGTAAAAATATTCGTAATCGTATTGAATCGATGATAAAAATTGAACAAAATGGATATTTCAACGCGCAACAATTTTGTCGAGATTCGTGATTCTTCTCGCACGCGACCCTGTCACTCCCAAAGATTATGATTTACCAAGTTCTTTCGTTGGAATTGCTGATTTCCTCGTCGTTTGTCGTGGCTGATTTGACTCGAGACGATGGTCCTTGGCTTGCGAATATCAAATTGGCAGACGAAATCGCGTCTAGCGTCGAGTCTCGAAAAGTCACGCGTCACGTCTCAAACGGACGAATGATGCACTTTGGGCGAACTTCCAAGTGGTATCTTTTTTCTTTCTCTTATAATTGCCACCCAGCTTTCATGGCCACGAAAGTTGTCGCTTTACGCTCGAACTCTGGTAGCTATATACACACACACACACACACACACACACAGATATATATATATATATATATATATATATATATGTAGGCATCCGGTGCCAAGCCGATACCACCATAACCCTTCCGTACGAATATTGTTTTTCGATCAGGTTCGGGCACGAAACGCAAGCCGTCAAAATTAATTACACTGTGTCTACATCCTCAAAACAAAAGGTGCAAAAACAGGGGCTGGCGCTTTTAGCTCCCGGCAAAAAAAACAATCTCTTTGGCACAAGCCTTGCCAAATGGTTTATAAAAAAGAGTGATAAATGTAAATTGAGGAGGAATGTTAAAAATAACCTATTATCCTTACGTGATGTATTTTTGCCCACAATTGCATGGCCAGAAAACGTAGAACTTTGGATTTTTTGCGAGTTCCATTTTTGGAGCATCCCTCAGGTGACACCTTTCGATTATGTAGAAATTTGGATATGTTATAAAGCACCGAAAAGTATGCGATACGTATTTTTTTTATCGGCGGAAAAACGATTTTAAGGGCTGAAACGCACCCTCAAAAGTGGCAATGTTTTTCGTCGATAACGTTTTAACGGTACGAGATATTAAAAAATTTCAAATTGCAACAATGTTTATTTTTTTGTGCACTAT
>OY723393.1:28075534-28165534 GCA_963210295.1 Ophion ellenae | reverse complement strand
CACTATGGATATATATATACGTATATATTTGTAGGAACGATTCGAAAAAAAAGAGGAAATTCATTCTTTAAATGCAATTGGAAGAACACTTTGAAAAAATTCATAACCGGTATTATTATGTACTATTTATATTTACTATTTTATCACAGTACTGTTCCACCGATTATTTGCTTTGTCACACGGTAAGTGAAAGTCTTTAGTTTCGTCGCTCGTTCCCCTTTTATAAAGACTGCACGTTTTATACATGAAGCATATTTATATTGTGTTTTTGTTCCTGAACCTCCTGAAAATGCTTACGGGGATTTCAGTCATGTACGAAAGGTGGTAAATGTAGAACAAAGCTTTTCTCCCTTGATAAAGCTCCATGAGCTTTATTTGTTATACACTTTGAGTGTAACGAGCATGCAATGAGGAACGTGAAAGTCAATGGAATCTTGAAAAACAAGTCTTGAGGGAGGGTACCGCTGTGACGGATAAAAAAAGTCGTTTTTTTCCTATTTTTTCGTCAACTAGATTATTTATTCGGGATTTGGAAAAAAAGGTATGTTATTGAGCATACATTAAACTTATTTAGTGTACATTTTTCATTTAAAAAAAATTATAATAACGTTAAAGAGCCTCTGTATAAAAAATATTGTCCAACGGTCAAATCGATAACTTGACAATGGTTGGTCTGAAAAATAAAAATAATTTTTTTAAATAATCTACATAAATGTGGTTCTCGTTGTACGTGGCCGTTTTATTAATCAATAAATGGCCGGTGCAAAAAAGTGTAATTTTGGCGCAATTTTTACTTATATTCGGGGGCTTAAAAAATACTGAATAAAAAAAAACGGCTACGTATAACGATAGCTACTGCGATTACGGAAATTTTTATTTGCAAAATTGAAAATTGGACAATTATAGTTACGATTCCGGCCAGGTCGAAGTAAAAAGTAAATTCAAGAAAAACGCGATTGAAAGTTTTAGTATACGCGGATCGTCTACTTGGTCAACTTTCTATATTTTAACTTGAATGTTTGTTCACATTGTGGAATCTTTGTATATGTATAGTTTTGAAAAATGCAAAAGAAAATATATATTTTCGCCCGTCACAGCGATGTTCCGCTTTAAGGGGCTATACAGTGTGAACCCTGCAAATTTGGGTGATTTTCGGGAATTTTTGAGAAGCAAAGTACTCAAGTAAAGTTTCGGAAAACTAAGAATATATTTGGCTATATTTGACCTATAGCGCATAATTTTTTCATAGAAAAATTTTGAGATCCAAGCGACTTATGCGCTGCCGTCGGAGGCGCCAAAAAAAGTTCGTCAACTGCTGACATGATTCCGGCCGATTGAGTAGCTGAAACCGAAAAAGGAAAAAATTCCGTTAAACTGGAAGGTATTTCCTGTACAATGACGTAGGATTTTCGAAAAATATCAAAATCTAACAAAATGGCGTAGTTATGAAAAAAGTCTGTTTTCTTGCCTATAAAATGGTCGTTTTTTTCAATGCCAAATCGTCAATTTTCATCCAATCAAAAATATCCTATGTCATTGTAGAGTAAATATATTCAAGAGTACTCAGTTCAAATTTCAAGTCAATCGGATAATTGGTCTTTGAGTTACATTGACGCAAATTTGAAAAATCTCATTTCGAGAAAAACGCGTTTAAAGATTTAACTATCAATTTTTGCAAGGTAAAATGATTAGAGATACGGCCTTGAAATTTTTACATGATATTCTTGAAAGTATAAACCGTCGAAAAAGGCAAAAAAATCGATTTTTTGAAAGTGTCACACTGGCATAACCTCTTAATCAACTGACGATAAAAACTTAAAAAAAAAAACGTACGATATATGCTGTTAATCCACTTTTGAAATTGTCTGCCTTTCGGACATGACCGTAGAGCCGAAAAATCCGCAAGGTCCCAACTGTTTGTACATAACCCGAACACTAACCGAAGTAGCATTGACGATAAATAAAATCACACACGAGTGCAAAGGTCACACGATACTTCGACGATCGAGTTTAGAAGCACAGCAAAGAAAAAAAAGTCAAACTAAAAAAGCACGTTGCGAGACGAATGTTTTTGTTAGAAGAAGAAGATATTGGTTGATAGGCGATGTAAAAGATGAATGGAATACGATGAAAAAAAAAGAGCTTTTAGTATTAAAAAAAAAAGGAAAGATAAAAGATGTAGACGTGTGAGGGCTTGTTGACCTTTGGAAATCGTTAGGATCGGGACAGAGCGAGGACGAGGAGGCAATGGCTACGGCAGCTCTTCTTCGGAACAAACCCAGCCCCGGCTCCACGACCCTGGAGGACGTCCTTGACTCCCTCCTTGGACTGCCTTCCGCTTCGCGGACCCCAAGCCCCGGGCCTGGGCCCATTTCCGGTAGCACGTTAATACGGCATCATCGATCCTCAAATACTGGCTCACCGGCTGGTCAAACGACGAATACCAATGCCGGGAAGAGCTGCAGCGACCTGCGCCAAGACCTCCAAGGTAGGAGGACTATGTAAGTTTCGGCTCTGACGATCCTCACTTTCGTCCATACTTAATATTTCTCTCTCTCTCTCTTTCTCTCTATCTCTATCTCGTTTGTACGCCTTTTGTCACTGTTTGATTCAAATATACGATACGTTCGCGTTTGATTCATCCTATATGCAAATTGCTCATGCGCATTCCATTTTCTTCCATTCGAATCACGCACGCTCTGTACCACACTCATAGAACTATTATTGTCGCAATGATCGTCGAATTGTCTCCATCGCAAGGACCTACAGACATCACAAGCATACGGGCCAAACACAGTGTGCGTCATTACTTTGATTCTTACTATTACTCTGTTTACGTTGATTTCTTCGTATAAATCCTGCCTCGATCCCTTCATTCACCTGGGAAAATCAGTCACGCGGCTTATCGCTATACAGACTCATCAATAAAACTACAACGTGTTAATGCGCAAGACCGCCGCTAGGATCGCCACCGAGGCGATTCAGCTGGCACCGGTCCCGAATCGTTCCATCACTGAGACCTTCTTTTTCCGTTATAGCGTATAAAGGGTGCCTCAAAATGACCTGATATTTTTGTGCATTAATAAAACGTATTATTTATTCGAACAGTACGAATATTTTTATTTTAATATAAGGTGCAAACATTGAGGTTATGTGTGGAACACAATATCCGATAAATGGTGTTGTTTATTTACGTAGCCAGTAAGTTGAAAATGCGCCTCATCGCTGAAGATGAGATTTATTGATGCTCCAATATTCAATTGGCGCTGCGCATGGTCTGCTGCAGTTATTGTGCCAATTGGATCTTGTAAGCATGCATATGAGGGATTCTCCGTCAATTCAGTCACTTTTTTGGACCATCCCAGATCTGCCCCATAATTGGTTATATCAAAGTACTACTAAAAGGTATTCTATGTGAATTTTTTCAGATTTTTTAATTCAACATTTTAGAAAATGCCGTTTTTTTTCCAAATGAATATATCTCGGAAACTACAAGTAACTGAAAAAAAATGTCTGTGCATAAAAGTTGTAGTTTTGTGTTAGCTTTCGAGCGGACGAGTTGACATAATTTTTACGTTGCGGTAACGCTGATTTTGTACCAAAAATGGGGGAAATTATTATTTGTAATTCAAAAACAGCCGTTTTTTGGCTGAAAAAATTACAGAGTCTTCCAGTATGTCTAACGATATCGCAAAAAAATCGGCAGAGTGGCACGGGGCGAGATTCCGGTATAAAAAAAATTAATTTGTGGGGTTTCATTTTTTTTACCCCAGAACCTCGATCCGTGCCGGTCTGGCGATTTTTTTGCGATATCGTCAGACATACTGGACGACTCTGTAATTTTTTCAGCCAAAATAAATGGCCGTTTTTTAATACAAAAAAAATTTCCCCCTTTTTTGGTAAAAAATCAGCGTTACCGGAAGGTAAAAATTATTTCAAGTCGTCCGCTCGAAAGCTAACACAAAACTACAACTTTTATGTACAGACATTTTTCTCAGTTACTTCTAGTTTTCGAGATATGTTCATTTGGAAAAAAAAACGGTTTTTTCTAAAATGTTGAAGTTAAAAATCTGAAAAAATTCACATAGCATGCCTTTTAGTAGTACTTTGGTATAACCAATTGTGGGGCAGATCTGAGATGGTCGAAAAAAGTGGCTGAATTGACGGAGAATCTCTCATATGCAGATCTTTCGTAAAAATCCGCTGCTCAGAGCATCTTGAAATGTTCAATTGCTAAGCGATGAATCGAGGTGGAACTTTCGTCAACACTCGCACTCACTGCGGCTCGCCATGCTGGTAGTGAATTTTCACAATTTCTCTGCGTTGCTCGATCGTGTAATTCTCCATAACTAGGGAGTTTGCTCCATAAGGGCATGCACAAGGTCAACATAACCTCACAAATTTTCCAACCCATTTTTTTCATAGATGGTTGAATTTTTTAGGACAAACAAAGCATTATGCTCTGGGCAATATCCTGACGCAGAGCTTGATGATTTCCTTTTGCCCTAAATATGATTCATCTCTGAGAAATCTCTGTTCGAAAATGTCAGCTATCTCTCTCGCACTCATATACCACGTGGTAGATCTTCTACTTCGCCTTGACGCTCCCTGATGCCAGTCGTCAAAGATTAGTACTCCATGTTCGCCACAAAAAACAATGGCGCGCAATTTAAAATGTCAGGTCATTTTGAGACACCCTGTAGAAAGGATGCGAGAGTTTCGTTCGCTGCTGCGAGTGCGTGTTGTTCGATGCGAAGGGCTCAATCGAGGCTATGTGCACGAAGCGCGAGTGTTTCGCTCGTTTGATCAGTTCTGCTCATTTCATTGATCAGCACACGTGTAATAGGAATAATCCATCGTCATGAAGTATGGACTACGCGCAGGCATAGAACACGATCGTAAATACGGGTCTGGAAACTTCCACACTTGTTCGTCCACGGCTAGAAGCTCTGAAGCAGTTTTGACAGTTTCTTTGACAACCGCATGGATGGATGCGATCCCGGAGGATTTAGAGCGCGCATGCGCACGGTTATTGTAAAATAGAGAAAAATAATTGATAAATATAAGTTATTATATAGTATGTGCCGCTGATGGTAAAGAATCGACTGAAAAACGTTTCAGGTATTTTATTGCGCGACCGGGCTTCTCACAGACTCAATTCGCGTAGCGATCCAAGCGGCCGTTGCAGGAACTACTCAAGACGTTTACTTAAGGTACTCCGTCCTAATGGTGCATACAAAAATGTGACCAGACGAAAAAGAGATATAGCGTCTCATGGTGGCCGAGCTCCGTTACTTTTGATCAGTAATCTAATTGAAGGTTTACACTCCCGGTGGTGAAAGATCGCATTTGTTATACGTACCGGTGGAAAACACACATGGTTCGACTCATCTCTTCTTTTTTTTCCCGTGAAGGACTTGTACGCCATGTGTCTATTGCGAAACTAACAAGCGGGCATGCCCTACTCGTCATCACCGATTTCGCTCAAATTTATAGGACATGCAGGGCTTGGCTAGAAATGAAGGTACCAGAAGTGGGAATTCCAGATGGCCAAGCGTTTATGAAATAAAAATGTTGACGCGGCTCTCGCACCATATAAGCCATTTACGTTAGTATGTTTGCCAAGCAGCGGTTGGCGTAGCGACAAGAGCTCGGACTAGTAATTCGATGGTCGTGGGTTCGATTCCCCGTGTGGAGACTTTTACGTTAGTATGTTTGCCAAGCAGCGGTTGGCGTAGCGACAAGAGCTCGGACTAGTAATTCGATGGTCGTGGGTTCGATTCCCCGTGTGGAGACTTTTTTTTCTTTTTCTCATTTTTTATATTATTCATTCTCCAATGAATAATATAAATGAGAGAGAATGCTTTATGAATGTCAATCGAGTATGTTTTTCTATGGAGACGTTCAAACAACGATGTGGTTGTAAAAATGCGGCGTTTATAACGTACGCTAGATACAGAAATAATTATTGTTTCCCTGTTTCTACGATAAATATCATCCCGACATATGTAAATCATCGAATGTCAACGAATAAAGTTTTGAATTTTCGTGTACAAAGTCTTTTCGTATGCGCTTTAATTACAATCCCTTGTTGGAAAGTCCGAAATCCCAATTTTTACCTTTTCTATGCCTTTTGCGTATAAATAAATAAATAAAATAAATAATTCACCTCTTTGCTTAATTGGAAAATGAATAATATAAAAATTGAGAAAAAGATAGAAGAAAAAACTTACTTTTAGGACTAGAATTACTAGTCCGAGCTCCGCTACGCCAACCGCTGCTTGGCAAACATGCTAACGTAAATGGCTTATACGGTGCAAGAGCCGTGTCAACATTTTTATTTTCTAAACGCTTGGGCATCTGGAGTTCCCACTTCGGGTACTTTCATTTCTAGCCAAGTCCTGCATGTCCTATAAATTTGAGCGAAATCGGTGATGACGAGTAGGGAATGCCCCCTTGTGAGCAGTCCATTCTACACAAAGAAGTCTCCACCCTCTGACTAAAGTACGTTCCTAGCATGCTACGAGTACGAATAACATTAGCTAATGTCCGAATTGGAAAGAAAAAGGCCTATTGGCCACCGCGTTCCTTTCGTCTAAATCTGCGGAAACGTTTCGTCCGCCTTCACAGCGGCACAGCGTAGTCCACACTTCGCGTCGACGGGAGCAGCCAAACGATTATTCTTCCGATCGTACCTTTCTCGCAGTGTACATAACGCTTATCAGCCATTTGACCTTCGTACGTGGCAAGCTTATAACTTTCAGGTACCCCTCAGCATCCAGAGACAACCGGATGACGAGCTGAGCGCAGGTCCCGCCGTAATTTCGTTCCGTTCACGAGTATTCGCTCATTCGTCACGTACAAATTAAGGATTGGCTGATGTCGCACGAATCGTCAGTTGTTTTTTTTTTTAACACGTTAGTACTGTACTTCTGTCGCAGAGTCCGCTAGGGTCGAGGATAACGTTACGTCGGTCGTCAACGAAGCGGGCCGTTCCCCGTCGTATTACATGGGCGAATTGGTGCGAAGGAAGAGCGAGGGTAGCGACATCGTCGCGCCGAATCGTTCGTCGTCGCGAGCTTCGTCGCACGTACGTAACAGGCGCGTGTCCTTCGATGGCGGCCAACAGCAGCAGCAGCAACAGCATCAGAGCAGCATCGAGGTGACCGGTATGGGAGTGCCGCTTGGCGAGAAGCTCATCAAATGTCGCAACAACAAGTGCAACAACGCGACGACTTTGGCGGAAGCTCGGAGAATATACAAGAGCTGTCACAACTGCACGTGTCTCTATTGTTCGAGGGAATGCAGAAGGGCGCATTGGCAGCGTCATAGACGCACGTGTTTGCACTCGAGAGCCGGTACCCTCTGCAGACAGGTGTTGTCCTCGGCGAAGGAAGATCCAGCTACGCTGAAGCACATTTCGGCCCTGGCTCAGAGGGGTTACGCGAGCCATGGCCGCGGAGCGGTCAAGTGTTTCTTCACGAGTCCGGAGATCGCCGAGCAATTCGTGAGCAACGGCTTCGTCGACCTGGGCGAGCCGACTTACGTCAAATGGTCGGAACTCTTGCCCAGCGAGATGGGCGCAGAGCTGTACGCCGAGGTGATGCGTCTGTGCAAATCGTACAATCCGGAAACGCGGCTGGTCCTGTACGTGGCCGTTTGCGTGGTCAGTGAAGTGCCCTCGAGCGGACCTGTGCGATGGGAACGCCAATTGGTATCCAGGTGCGGCAAAATAAGGCTGGACTCTTCCTGCAGGCAAGCCACGATCCTCGCCTCGACCTCCAACGTAACCTCACCCAGGACCACCGGCAACACTTCACCCTGCAACATAACGCGCGAAATGGACTCGCCGGAGACTCTCGTACTCACTTCCACACCTGGCACCGATGGCCAACATACTCCCAGAAGCTCGCGCGAAATTGGCTTCACCAATATTCAACGCCAGCTGAGACTCCGCGGCGTATCGCTTCGAAGACACTTCCCTCAGGTCTACACGAAGCTCTGCTCTTACGTGGATGGCAGCGTCGACAAGTTCGCACCCGTCACCATTTATCCCAGAGATCAAGCCTCCGGCAAGAGCTTCATGTGCATTATCATGCTCGACGCAGAGCCCGAGAGACTGCAATTGCTGCCCACCGACTCCTCCAGAGTCAGGACCGTCGACATCAGCGTGGAACAAGAGTGAAGACTTTCACAACTACCAGGCCAATCGAGCTCTCTGCGCGATCCAACTTGGATCGTGGTCGAACGAATTTTAACAAAGTTCACATCGCACGTTCTCGATACGCCGGGGAATAAGCCAGGGAGGTTCTTGCGGAAGCTTTTCAGTTGCGGGATGCTTTACAGCAGCAAGCGTCTCTCGTCGGTAAACGTTCTGTAAGAATGTGACGGAGATATATTAGGTGTACAACTTAGTTCGGTCCGTTTTCAAAAGCTGGCTCTAGGTGCTATAAATGGTTGACGGCAACAGCTGATTTTTGCTGTATCGTGAAGTATCAACGTCTCTTAACCAAATATCGTTCACAGACCTTTGAGTTTTGCGCATCAAGTCTAATTTTTACTGTGGTGAAAATGTCGAATTTCGTCCCAAATAAGCACCATTTGCGGGAAGTGTTCATTTTCTGTTTCAATTGGAAGAAAAGTGCAGCTGAAGCCCACCGAATGCTTGTGGGACCATCACGGGAGACTTCTACAGGCAACAATTGATCCGTTTAAAGCGAGCTATAGCGGAAAAATGTCCAGAATGTGCGACCAGACACGAGTCCATAATCTTTGAACATGACAATGCTCGGCCTCATGTTGCTATTGTGGTTAAAAACTATTTGGAAAATTGCGGGTGGGAAATTTTGGCTCACCCACCTTATAGCCCAGACCTTGCCCTTTCCGACTACCATTTGTTTCGATCGATGCAGAACGCTTTGACTGGAATACACTTCACGTCGCGACAGGGTATCAAAAATTGGCTCGATTCATTCTTGGCTTCGAAAGATGAACGCTTTTTCCGCGACGGAGTTCATAAATTACCAGAAAGATGGGGAAAAGTAGCGGCTAGCGATGGACAATATTTTGATGTATTAATTCATTTTATCATTCAAATAAGTGCGTATTTTAAGCAAAAAAAACGGACCTAACGAAGTTGTACACCCAATAATTTTACTATCTTTTGTCTCGCGCTCATAAATTTTGTAGATTATTTTGAGCTTTGATGCAATTTGAGATCGTAGAATATGATTGACAGAAGTTTTGGGGTTAGACTACCGTGACGACCCCCCAAGATCAGGGTTATTGGGAAAAATTGATTGGAAGGCATAAGATGATTGAAAAATCGTTTGGACATTTGATTGTATGTTGTGTATTAAACTTCACAAATTGAATAAATGTCAGAAACGATGTTTCATAAAAATTTCATAAATTACAAAAGTTAATTTCACAACAAAAAAAAACAAAGTTGTGTACCAAATTTCATGAAGTTCATTTCAAAGTTGTGTAAACAATTTCGTGAAGGACCTTTGAACATGAGAGGCTCAACAGAGTAGTTGATTTTCGCCACCCTGTTAATCTGAAACAAAAAAACGAGTTTTTTTCTTAAAATAAATAATATTGGTTAAGTCTTGACTGGTCTTTTTTGTGATCGTCATTCAATCATCAAACTTTTTTTTTAAATTTTTGTCGATTTTCCTAGAAGAAATTACATCATTATTATTAATAATTTGCTTGGCGAGCTTCTTTTAGTTATTGTGGTTCAATCAACAAAAAAGATGTTGATTTTTTTTCAATTTTTCGATGATAATTGACAATATTGTTAATAACTAATTTAAAAATATTAAGAAAAACGGCGGTCAAGACTAAACTACTATTACACTGAATAAGTGTACCAAACTTCAAGTCAATCGGTTCATCAGACGTCGAGAAATCGTGTACACCGTTTTGAAAAACAGTTTCGAGAAAAACGAGTTTGAAGTTTGAGTAGCAATTCTATCATTTTGATAAGTTAACCTTCAATTTGCGATTCTTGCACCATATTTTGGGCCTTCCTTTTGAATGTGGGTTACCTCAAGCGACGAACCGGTGTTCGTTTTTGCACAGTAGCCTAATCCCTCATGGTCAGCTTCGATCATGGGATTATTTTGCTGCTGCAGCGTACTGCAAGTGAAAAGACACTCAAAATTGGTCTAGATCGGTGAATGATTACTCACGAAAATTCGGTTGCACGCTTCGAGAGGGTTGCTCACTCTGCGAAAGAGGCGCCAGCGTCGCACCGAAAGCTCAAATCGCAAAACAATCCGCGTTTCATCAAATGACAATATTCCCTGTCAAAGTATCGATTCACCGTTGGACTCGCCCTAGATTCAACCTTACCGGTGCACTTATTAAAATCTTCGCTAATTTTAACTCTGTGTATTAAATCGCGAATCTATCGCGTGGAGGATTTCAATTTTTAAGTTGCGCATGAATTCATGATCAAGTCTGCATCGTTGAAATGCGACGTTTTTTTTGGTTATTTTTTTCTCTATTTTTATGATTAACCAAAGCCTCTCTTTGCAAATTGTGGTCGTGAATCTCTAGTGAGAATACGTAAGAAAGTTTGAATGATTTTAACAGCCTAAAAAGGCCGACGAAAATTTAAACAGTAAAAAGATTGAATTTACGTTGCGTCGCAACGAGGCTACGTCATAGGGATTCAGCACGTTCAAAGAACGAGCCGGGAGAGGCCGAAGAGAAAACGTACCGCGCAACTTGAGAAAATCGTTATTCGTTCGCTCATTTCCGAAAGTTCTTTCATCGAATCGCAAAATGTATGCGAAAAGCCCGAAATATATTCTCGCAAATATTGCGAAAAAGACGGATTCTTTGAGAAACGATTCGTAGAAAAATTTCCCGATTTTCCATACTGTATAGTTTGAATAATAGCAGCTAACGTTGAATAAATAACTGGTAGATGGCGCTCACCTCGAGTTGGACTAGACGAGAGCAAAAATCCGCGATAACCTAGAAATATCGCGCGTAAACGACGACGTAGCAGAGCCTTCGAGCTTTCGTTGATATATTTATTAATTATTACCTAAATAAAGTTGCGAAAAAGAATTAACGATAATGCAGATCAATATTCTGTATAATGAATTGAAAACGACTGAGGAAGTAACGACAATGCGAGCTGGTCGAATCGGTGCTCAATTTAAGAACAAAATTCACTCTAACCATTTTTGTATATCAGTCGATGGTAAATAAGGCGATTTTTGTGCTAGATCGGACTTAGAATCTCCCGAAATGAGTTGGTAGGATACGTTGTGACTCTGGCGATATATTATAGCGCATGAATCAAACAAACACGCCTTTTTCCAAGTAGACTAGTCCATTCTCGATAAATCGATTAAAAAAGGTTGAAAAATAATTTTTTCAAATTCGACGCTCCTTCGACCAGTAAAAAACGAGGCATCTGCTTAAAAAGAAAAGACAAAACGCTTTATCCCTCAGAGTTTGGGTGATGTGCAAAATGTTGTGAGCGCGAAAGTGAGAATTATGTAACTACGTATAATACAAAAATATTGTCCCGCAATGGGATTCATTGCTGGAGCACGGTAATAGCTTTTCCAAAAGATGTTAAGAAATCGAAAGAAAAAAAGAAATTACGAGCGCGAAGTGCCAAAACGTGAATTTTTAGTTTCTAATTCATGCCAAAAAATGGTTGCAATTTGAGAACGACTAGTTGCGCAATTTTTTTATCTCTCGAGGTGTGGCACCTCCGCTTACTTATTTGAAAAAAATAGTTTTGTCTCCCCCCGTAGATCTCTATCTTAGCAGGACCAAGATATAGGTCTAGAGAGGCTTTAAGTATTTTTTCCTCGTCTCGACGCGTTTGATTCTTTTCTTACCGATGCTTCGTCAATAGGACAGTGGGTGAAACAAACAAACAAAAACAGAATAATTACAGAGTGCCAAGCCCTAGAAAAGTCATACGTCTTCTGGAGATTTGTAATCTACGGGGCGAAAATTTATATCGAGCCAAAGCGAACAATGCGTTTATAGAGAAGCCAACAGTTATTCTTGTATGTACCGAATAGAAATTACCGCCCAAATCTAAGAAAGAGAGAGAGAGAGAGAGAGAGAGAGAGAGAGAAATGTCAAGCCAATTTTTTAGTGGCTGGCACGTTTGACCCCCGAATGGTCGAAATATCGTAACGGAAATATCTCCCAACGTTCCACGATGTTTGACAAACGAGGTATTGCGATGAGAGCGCCTTCTTGCGGTATCAACTCACGCAGCAAATTTCAAAAAGTTGTCCAAAAGTCAGTGAAATAGCTACCAAATGTCCACTTGTCTTAAAGTTGACAACCATCCAAAAAGATGGACACATGATAACTTATAGGTAACTTCCAAGCAGACGTTTGGTACCCATTTGGACAACTTCTGGACAACTATTTGGAAGTTGCTACCTGTAGCGCGTTTTTTTAACTCGTAGGGACGGTTTTCGTTATCGTTAACTGGCGACAACCAATAAGCGGCTCCCTTTCTGCTGTACTCGTCCATGCGATTGGCTGTTACTGATTATCGACAACGGAAAAAGCCAGTGCCGAGTTACAGGATGGCGCTACTGGGCACGGAGCCATTTTGCCCAAAGTTGTTCAAAAGTCCGCCAAATGCGTACCGAATGTCCACCCGGGGGTTACCTTAAAGTTGACAACGATAAAAAAAGATTGACACGTGATAACTTATAGGTAACTTCCAACTAAACATTTGGTACCCGATTGAACAACTTCTGAACATCTATTTGGAAATTCCTAGCTGTAGCGCGACTCTGTAACTCTTTGCTACATTTTTCGTTATGGCTAGCTAGCGTCAGCCAATGAGAGGCTTACTTTCTGCTGTGATCGTCCATGCGATTGGCTGTTACTATTTATCGACAACGAAAAAGGCCGCTAGCGAGTTACAGAACTGCGTTACTGGGCCCGAAGCAATTTTGTCCAAAAAAGTTGTCCAAAAGTCGGCTAAATGGGTACCAAATGTCTGCCTGGAGGTTGCCGTGGGTCTGTTCATTTTAGCTACACTTTTCTACACTTTTTACACCTTCTGCAGACTTTCTATGACTGTATCTGGTGAAAGTGTATAAAGTGTAGCTAAAACGAAAAGACTCCTGGAAGTTGACAACCATACAAAAATATGTACCCGTGGTGACCCACAGGTAACTTCCAAGCGGACATTTTGTACCCATTTAGACAACTGCTGGACAACTCTTTGGAAATGGCTACCTGGAAAACTCCACGAAATGTCAAAATAAAAAATGATGGATTCTTTTTTATCGATGGCTAAACGAGATTTCGGGTTTTCGTAAAAAAATTGGAACCTCAAGAGATAAAAAGGCACCTACATGGCTATGCTCGTTTCAAGGCTCATCACCGTAGGATAAAAAAGATCCCGCCTTGACCGTTCGAGGGTTAAGAATGCACTGGCCGTACACTCGGGTCCCAAACATTCGCAAAACTATTGTTGCAACATTCCCCAAGCGAGTTACGTTATTCAGCATTGAAAAAAAAACTATAACGCGCCTTGAACACGATGGAATTGCAGAAGCGATTTTTCGAAAAATATTACTGTTTTTTGTTGGACATTGTACGGCCGGAGTTTCTTCAAAAATGCGACAAAACATCTTAGCAGTGGAATCAACTTTTAATTGTGCAGCTAAGAAAAGCGAGGAAGATACTCATGAATTACCAATGTTGAAACGCAGAGCATGACAAAATCTTTATTTGTACATATTACGAATAAATAAACAACTAGAGAAAGAGAGAGAAAGAATGCGAGAAACGTACGGATTGTTTTGTGAGCGACATAAGCGTACACTACATAAAAATAATTTTAGCGAATCATGTTTTTTCGGACATTGATTATTACCGCGGTGCGCAGTAAGCTCAATCGATAATTGATTGCGCCCAAATGCGCGTATTGAAAATAATTATATACGAAATATTCGTGACTGAGAAAAATCAAGCCACTTCTCCGAGATAGTAGAGAGAAAACCAAAAATGCTGTTAAATTCTTCATAGTTCCTTTATATCTGTCTTTACAAGCGAAGAAAAAAAATTCAAGATTACGGCATAACGAGCGAGAGAGGAAAGAAAATTATCCGGAAGTGTACGTATTCGATTATTGATTATGTATTGCGAAATATTATAGCGTCTTATTGTATATCTCAAATAAATTATCCGTGTTGTTCGTCGCGTATTGGCCAAGGGCGAGAGAGGTCGTGAATTATTGAGTGAGAGACAATTTTAAAAATTATTAAAGAAAAAAAGGTAAAACGAAAAAGATCAAAGAAGAAATATTTGTTGTTCGGTTGAATGGGAAAATTGCCCGGAGAGGTCAAACTTCTTCGGGCGTTTACTATATTACTATTATTATTATTATATTTTAATAAGACGAAGACGAATTGTTTTGATCGCAAACGCGAAAAAAGCTACACTAATCAACGATCAATGTATACCACCTCTACACACGTTGATTCATTTTATTGATAGTACTATTCGTAACGAATTTTTGGGAACAGTGTTCACAAATTTATCATTTGTAAAAAAAAAAAACTCGGCGTGAAGAAAAGAATTTTTTCCTCCGCAAAGTTACGCGATGCATTTGATTACGTGATCGATATTCCGCTATCGACCGGCTATATCCTTCACGTTCCATCGAAACGTTTACAACTCTCACGAGAATCTCGGGCGAAGAGGAAATAAAAAATCGTCGATTGTATCGAGGAGGCGGCGCGTAATAATTCGCGCGTTAATTTAGTGTCACTCGAGTATCGATCTAAAAACTTGTATCTATCGGTGCTATCGTGTGCTACCATTGTTTTTTCGCATCTGTGTATGTCTCAATTTTTCAAATAAAATGTTAATTTTATTACAATCGCATAAAACTTTCGTGTTCTTCTCACATGCGTCAGTGACGAATTTCAAGATGGCTGAATACGAATCACTTCGAAAACGATGAAGTTATGGGAGATCACGGTTTGAATTTTAATAAAGAGCGTCTCAAAATCGCCTGACATTTTTATTTATGATTAAAACGTATTATTTTTTTGATAAGTACGAATTGTTTTATTCCAAGATAAGGTACAAACATTGAGGTTATGTGTGGAACACAATATCCCATAAATGGCATAAACGGCATGGGCTTGGAAGATATGTTCTTTCAAGAAGATGGCGCAACAATGTAGTTATTGAATTGTTTCCATTCGCCACCAAGATCGTTCGATTTTAACGCCATTGGACTTCTTTGGGGTTTTCTGAAAGGAAAAGTGCATGCCAATGATTCACGGACCATTCCGGAGCTCAAGGAAGCAATTGGACGCACCATTAAGGGGTAAGGCAACTGTAGCGGGGAAAAAAGTATATTTTCGGATTTTCTTTAGCGGGAAAATGGAATAAATCAAAATTTTGAAAAAGGTCCTTCATTGTACATATCATAAACTGTATAAAGTATTTTTTGAAAAATAATATGACGATTAATAAAACGATTTTTTGAATTTTCTAGTGGCATTACCCCTTAATGAAATTAGTCCACAATTATGCCAAAATGTTAATGAAAATTTGGACAAAAGAGTGAACGTTTGCAAACAGGGTCGAGGCGGCCATTTATCGGATATTGTGTCCCACGTATAACCTCCAAATTTGTACCTTATATTAAAATAAAAATATTCGTACTTTTCAAATAAATAACACGTTTTATTAATCAATAAGAATGTCAGGTCATTTTGTGACACCCATTACGTGCAGAAACTTTGCGTTTATACAGCAATTGAAAAAGATTTTCGTCTCGTAGTGCGAGTCTTTTTTAATGGATTTGAAATCGAAACTTTTTCAACAATATCTTGCAAAGTGCACTACGATGAGGCGGAACGAAATTCGCCATTCAATTTTTTCTTTAACAGGCTCTATATTAATTAGTCGTCTAATGATTGCTTGCGCCGTGGATGATTAATTCATTATTGTGGTTAGAAAAACAAATTATTTGACAGGCCGCCAACTTCAGGTTGCTGTCCGTTATTTTTATATTTAATAATTGTACACCTCGGTGAAGACAGCCGACCGAAATTGACATTTACGATTTTCATTGCAAGGATTGTTGAAAGAAATGTTAAAGAAAAAGATAGAAAGATTTGTGTGAAGTTAACCGATTATCTTTTTATTTTGACTCTTCAATGGCTCGATGTGAGAGGTATCGTTTGTTAGATAAGGGGGTATGCTACTGTGAAAATGACAAACACTCGTTCGTCGCTTGAGGCAACTCATATTGAAGAGGAAGATACATCATATGGTGCAGAAATCGCAGATTGAAGGTAAACTTACGATAACGATAGAACTGCTAAGACCTTGAGCGCGTTTTTATCGACGCTATTTTTTTCAAATCTGGGTACATGATTTTTCGACTTCTAACCAACGGACTGACTTGAAATTTGGTACACTTATTTAGTGTAATAGTAGTTTAGTCTTGACCGACGTCATTATTCTTAACATTTTTTTATTGGTTAACAACAATAATGTAATTTTTTCTCGAAAAATCGAGAAAAAAATGTATTATTGAAACTCATTAACAAAAAAAGCTCGGTTAAGTCTCAGCCAAAATAATCTAATTTGAGAAAAACTTTTTTTGTATTAGTTCAATCGGGTGGCCAAAATCAAGTACACCGTTGAGCCCCTCACGTTCAAAGGCCCTTCACCAGATTGTTTATAACTTATTTAATCATTAATATTTTCTATGAAATTTGGTACACAACTTTGTTAATATACATACAAATAAGCGTCCAACCGATTTTTCAATCATCTTAGTTATTTCTTCAAAACTAATTTCTATTAATAACCCCAATTTTTTTATTGTCACAGTAGCTCAACCTCTCATCGCATTAAAGAGGAAAAACTAAAAACATCAGTTAACTTGGCACAAAACTTTGTTTTTTATTCATTTCTTTAAGAAATATCCACCATTATCTCATACGTTATCTGGATACAGAATTTTATACGTTCAATCTCATGTTAAATTCGTTAAAAAAATCGAATTTCGCGGACTGAATGCGCATCGATAAGGTAGATTTTATTACTTCGCTCTATCGGCGCTTTGTACCCAGCTAGCATTTTAGATTCCTGCAGTCACGTAGTTGCCGCGCGCCCCGTAAAAACCTCGCGATCAACCCCACTCCTTATTTTCTTCCAGAGCATAAAAATATTAACTCTCAAATTATTTACCTCATTTATCGAAGCGATACGGCGATTTTTCTTATTTTCAACGAGTCCCGGGCAGAAAATTGTTTTCTGCAAAAACCTAAGCGGCTTCGAGCTTCTGTCGTCGCAGGTCGCGTCCTACCACGACCGGCTCACTTTCACCGTGGTTAACCTAAAAAATCATCCATTGGAGGTTAAACGCGTTCAGCGAAAGGTCTCGTTAGCGGCATAGCAATGTCTCGTTTGTTTAGAGTGTTGTTCATGCAGAAGCGTTTTTATCGCGGCGAAAGACCTCCAGCTTCCTGGGCTGCAGACGGCGTCAAATACGGACTCGTGACTTATTATCCACGGTGAGTTCGTCGGCGAATTCGATTATGAAAAAAGGCCAATTATCAGAAAAGTTGTTACTCAATTGGCAATAACGTTTTTAAAAACTGCAAAAGGGTTTATTATGTATTGAAAATTTAGATCCATATTGCATATAAAAAAATATTCATTTATCTTTCGGTAAAATTTCAGAAAATGTTAACTATTTTAGAACAACGGAAAATTCGTACGATCTGTAATCTTTTTCAGACATCCCGATCACGTAGATCCACCCATAACGCCAACGAAACTTCTCGTCGTACAGCGAGTGAAACCCTACAAAGGTAACCCCTGGTGGCACAAGAGTATACTCGATGAACTAGGGCTCAATGACAAGGTACGTGTATTCCGCAAATTGGTTATTTTTCTAGAAAAAAATCTGTTCCGAGGCCTTTTCAAAATGTTGAATGAATATATACATATATATAATTGAAGAAAAATTGTTAAACAACATTGAGGGGTTACATTTACCTAGAGTTGTGAATGGCTAAATTCCAATTTTTTTCTCTGCGAAATGGTGAAAAAGGAACACATTTTTTTAAACTCAAATGTACGTATATTGAGAGCCTTCATAAAAAACACCAAAAAATACAGCACAAAAAAAACAAAAACATGGCCGTCGGCATATGATTAAATTTTGTTTGCGTCCTTTGACGCTGAACATTCCAGCTAAAGGGTCCATCTGAAATCTAAAAACCGGGTTATTCAAGTTAATAAATACGAGTCATTGACGATCGTCGATTTTTAAAATTAATTTTTTCAACAATGTGGTGATGAATTGAAACTCGAGCATACAAAATGATGAAATAAGTCATCATTTTGATGTAACTATTAAAAAATGAAGATCGATTTCGACAAAGTGAGATCGTCAACTATCTTTAAATGTTTTTGCATTGTATCTCCTGTAATTTTTGGAAGAATCCATCAAGCGCTTCTCAAGATATCATGTACACCGACTTTGAAAACAGTGTTTCGAGAAAAAACGTGTTTAAAGTTTGAGGTATGGTGCTGCTACCGCTTGCCCGGCCGACTGTTAGAAGCTGCAGCTCGTTCAATTTCAGCAATATTTCAATGAAATTTTCAGGGGATAGCTAAAAGATGATACTGTCGAGAAAGAATATTTTCGGAAAATGCAATTTTTTGATCCGCCTAGATAGATGTAGCCTGTTAATCACAATCATTTGTCTCTAACAAAACTAGGCTTCTAAAAAACTCTAAAAAAACTAGGTCTCTAAGAAAACTAGGCCTTCTCAATCATTAGGTGGTTGCGTATGAAACAGTCTGCTGACAATAGATGGTGCAAGGTAAACTATTTCCATCAGGTTGAAGTTTGCATCGTTGCCATGCAACGAAACTTGATTCTTTCTAATGGTTCACATTTTTTTTTGCCGTTTTGGACTGTGAAAATGCACCAAACGTTTTTACGTCTTCTTATCAGAGATTCACAAGCTCAATCTGCAAAAAAGGTTTTGGATAACGATACAAAAGAGGAAACGGAAAATGGACAAAAAAATCGTTGCATTCCAACTATGCAAACTTCAACGTCATCTATTTTCTCTATTCAAAAGTTGGCAATACGCACGATGTCCATAGAGTCTCGCTAAAACGCCACAGGCGACATTTGTACGACTCGTTGGCATAATTTATTTCAATTGTGTCCACAACGACAAGTTCTGATCCAAACGAGTCACATTATTGACAAGCTACGCTCAATTATTGCCTGGCAAAGAAATCGGCTGCCCAAACGCATCGTTCGTTAGAGGAAGTGTACGCGGAACGTGCTCCATTGAGTACAACCTGCAAAGAATGGTTTTGCCGCTTTCAAAATGGTGCCTCGTCTATGGGCAATAAGGCCAGCGGTCTACCACCCAATGGACGAGTGTCCTACCGAAACCATCGGAGAGCATCACATGACGTTGAAGCTTGCATCGTTAGAACGCAACGAAAATGAATTCCTCTTTACTTGATGAAATTTCTTTCTAACCGATTTAGGCTATAGAAATCCCTAGACCGTTTTTTCGTATATTTATTACAGATTTACGAGCTCAAATTGCAAAAAAAGGTTTTGAATAATAATAAAAATGAAGAAATAACAAAACAATCGTTGCATTCCAACGATGCAAACTTCAACGTTATACGATCGCTGGGGATCGTTATGTTTTCCGAAGGAGTAAAAGAATTGCTAAATGACTAACAAGGAACATGCCTCAAGTGACACCCTTCGATTTCGTTGAAATTTGGATATGTTATAAAGCACCGAAAAGTAAGCGATACGAATTTTTTTTTATCGGCGGAAAACGGTTTTAAGGGCTCAAACGCAGCCTCAAAAATGGGGATGTTTTTCATCGATAACGTGGTAACGGTACGAGATATTAAAAAATTTCAAATTGCAACAATGTTTATTTTTCTGTGCACTATACATTGGAGATGAGAACGATAACGTTATCGACAAAAAACGAAAAACACCCCTTCTTTCGAGGATTCGTTTCACCCCTTAAAACCGTTTTTCCGCCGATCAAAAAAAATACGTATCGCTTACTTTTCGGTGCTTTATAACATATCCAAATTTCAACAAAATCGAAAAACACCCCTATTTTTGAGGGTTCGTTTCACTCCTTAAAACCGTTTTTCCGCCGATAAAAAAAAATACGTATCGCTTACTTTTCGGTGCTTTATAACATATCCAAATTTCAACAAAATCGAAGAGTGTCACAGCGTGCCAACTTGTTTCTTTTTTTTTTTTAATTGATTTTCAACGTAATCGTTGACGGGGTATCGAAAATCACAATTTTTCTTTCGCCGTCCTAGCTCTCGGACATCGCAGTAGTGAAGAACACGCCGGAGATGTGCAAAGAACTGTGGAAAATCAAGCACCTGATAGTGGTGAAGCAATTGAACGCGCCGGCGAAACTACCGGAGGAAGGGAGCTGCAGCACGTACCTGCACGAAAACGGCGATTTCCTGTTGGGTCCGAGGATCGATCCGGCGCGTGAAAAAGTCACGGAAAACTTTCTCAAAGATCGAAAGAGAATGGATCGTCCGTACATCAATGATTGGCTGCGAAGAAAATGGCTGGAGGGATACAGTTTTTAAAGTAGTAAAAAAAACAGCCTCGATATTCTCGACAGATAGCGCGACGAGGCGAGTGTACATTGAAACGATAATTATAAGGAATTAACGACTTCGAAGATTCGTCGTTTCTTTCTTTTCTCATTCTTTTGCGGGTCTAGGGTTTGGTTCAGCTGAGACGTTTGAACAAATAGTACAATTTATTCGTACTTTGGAAACGACCTTGCGAGGGCCCCGTTTACAATTTAGCAACCAGCAACGTTAAATCTCAATTCTTCTCTCGTTTCTTACTTCACTCGTATTCCGGTCGATCACACGCTCGAGATTTCTTCGACGAGTTCTCCCCGACGATCAATCTTTCTTGTACAATAATATTAGGTGGGAGTGCCGCTTTGGGTCAGTCGTGCGGACCTATTCAATTGCTCGATAGCGAATATCGCGTTTGTGTATCCTCGCGCATAACGTCTCAACCCGAAGCTTCGCTGGGCCTCGGAACGTCAGTACTTCACGGTAAAAAAATCGTCGGGCCGTGTCAACCACAGTTCGAATCCTAAAATCAATTTTTAACAATTGAAACAAAAGTTCCCATTCGAGCGAAAGAAAACGCAGGGAAAAATCATTTTTAACTTTGCACAGCAATTTTCGATGCGGAAAAAGAATGCTTGTCATTTCTCGCCGAATCGTTTCTTCGTAACCGACCCATTATCGACTTTTTGGCATAATTATTTCGAGTTAATTCTCTCAAACGTGTGGGGCATCGATACTGTTTTTTTTTTTGCAATGTGCTTCCCTGAAGTACACGAAATTCTCACAGGCTCTTACTTTTGATTAGGGACATAGTCGCGAAGGATGTTGAATATTTCAGAACAATTCAGATAGCAAACTCGCAAGAGATCGAGGACACGAGAAGATAATTTCGTTTTGTTAAATCGTCGCTGATAAATCTATTATTACGATATAAATAGAGCTCTAATTACGGAATTTTCGCTATCATTTCATAGAGAACTATGTCTAGGCCATTTTTAAATCTCTCTCCCCCCCCCCCCCTAGTACGGAAGTGAGACTTTTTGTTGTTCGCCAGGTTTGAAAAAAACGCTACACGCTTATAGGCCATTATTCATTCGCGATACGATGGCTTGATTGTTGAGGCCTTGGGCCACAGTAACGAATACAAAATCATGTGCGAGTTTAACCATTTTTTTCGTATGGAAACCCGATTCACTCATAAAATTAATTACACATCTATTTAGTATGAATATCAAGCTGTTCGCAAATATATATTTTTTTTTTCGATGTACAAAATGGCCGACTACTCGAAACTTCTCGAAACAGCTTTTTTCCAATTGGCGTGACAAATAACTTCAACAATTTTCACTCGATTTACTTCAAATTTAAAAGTTATGTTCCCAATTGCAGTTCGCAGAGAAGTACGTACGGAATTTCTGATTAATCGAAAACTTTTCATTTTCTGAGCAGTTGTAACGAAATTTTTCACTGAAAATTCATTTCTTAAGTTCAAATACCTACAACTTTTGAATAAAACAATATTTTTTAAATTCCGTACGTACTTCTCTAGATATTCTAATGTAGATTGACGAGAATTTTTGTTTTTTGTTCTAGGTAAAAAATTGTGGATGCTAATTGTCACAACGCGGCGCGCCTAAAAAAGATAACAAAAGAAAATATTAGTAGTCGGCCATTTTGTACATAAAAAAAAATGAATATTTTTTTCTAACAGCTTGATATTCATACTAAATAGATGTGTAATTAATTTTATGAGTGAATCACTTTTTCATAGGAAAAAAATTGTTAAATTCGCACATGATTTTATACCCGTTACTGTGGCCTAACCCCTTAACGAAACTCGTTCATCGTGATCGCTACCCGGACTCTCTCTTTCACTCTACGCTCAGGAATCCGGGCTCTAATCGTTTATTTCTCATTCTATCGAGCCGCGACGAAGCGCTACGACGAAACGCAAGAATTTCAACTCACGGGGCCTCTACAGGGAGTCTTTCTTTTTACGAGAAATACGAAAAAAGTGACTTTTTCTCATCTCGCTGCAGTAACGCGAATATTTTGGAAGTCCTAGATAATGATAATAATTGAGAACGCCACGCGGTGAGCGTTCGCGCAAAATTCGCATTGAACATTCTTCTCGTAGTCCGATCGCAGACATTGGCTACAAAAATCTTTCGTTCTTGGACGTATTTACGGTGTGTGTGCGCGTGTGTGTGTTGTACAATTATCGATAGATCTTACGGGCTAACAATAGAGATTGTATTCTGCGTTTTGACAACGGGAGATCTTTCGTTATTGAGTTATACGCCGAGCGATTAAGGGGCTAGGCCACAGTAACGGGTATAAAATCATGTGCGAATTTAACAATTTTTTTTCGTACGAAAAAGTGATTCACTCATAAAATTAATTACACGTCTATTTAGTATGAATATCAAGTTGTTAGAAATTTTTGTTTTCGATGTACAAAATGGCCGACTAGTCGAAACTTCTCGCAACAGCTTTCTTCCAATTGGCGTGACAAAATAACAATTTTCACTCGATTTACTTCAAATTTAAAAGTTATGTTCCTAATTGCATTTCGCAGAGAAGTACCTACGGAATTTCTGATTAATCGAAAACTTTCCATTTTACGAGCACTTTACGAGCAGTTATAACGAAATTTTTCACTGAAAATTCATTTCTCAAGTTCAAATACCTACAACTTTTGAATGGAACAATATTTTTTAAATTCCGTACGTACTTCTCTAGGTATTCTAATGCAGATTGACGAGAATTTTTGTTTTTCGTTCTAGGTAAAAAATTGTGGATGCTAAATGTCACGCCGCGGAGCGCCTAAAAAAAGATACCAGAAAATATTAGTAGTCGGCCATTTTGTGATCAAAAAAAAAATTCTAACAGCTCGATATTCATCCTAAATAGATGTGTAATTAATTTTATGAGTGAATCACTTTTCCATACGAAAAACAACTGTTAAATTCGCACACGATTTTATACCCGTTACTGTGGCCTAGCCCCTTAACTTCCAACATTCGTCCTCGACCGAAACCTCCATAATGAACGCGAGCGTAGGCAATAATGTCGTCCGCGATCGCGCGTCTCACGCGCCTGATCGGAACTATTTTCTCAGCATTTTCAACCGATTATTTCAGGTTGTTCATGCGGAATTGGATTTTCTGCGACTTCGGAGTTTCCAAAATCTTCTATCCCTGGAAGTGTGATGGATGGATATAGTGTTTTGGGGTTTGTTGGCTGCGCCATTTTTCTCGGGCATGTACATTCTGAGGAGCCTCGTGGCCCTTTCCTCTTGGGAGCGGTCGGCGGATTTTCCGCTGAGGAAGCCGAGCAGTTTGATGCTCCGCCTGCGTATTCTGAGCCTCGTGAGGATACTCGTTTCTCGAGGTCCACCGGATCCAGCCTCGTCCTGGCCCTCTTCGTTGACGTCCTCGAGCTTCTCGGACCGCCTTCTCAGCTGTTCGAGGTGCCTTCGTCGCTCGAGTTCAAGGTCGAGCTTCCTCAGACGCCTCTTCTCCGTGGATGGACGTCTCTCGTTGACGTATCTCCTGGTTGGATCAGGCTCGAGTTCCTTGTCCAGCGACGAATCTCCGCTCGAGGACATTCTCTCGTTTCTACGGGCTATCGACTCGAGCTCCTCGAGCCGGCTCGCGGCGTTTCTCGCCTCGCTCGACTCACCGGAAGCTTCGTTCGACGCTTCCGGAACTTTGGCGCTGCTGGTGGAGTCGCAGTCTTTCAAGATGGACGCGCTCTTTTTGGCTTTTTCCTCGCTCGGTATCGCACGGGCCTCGTCCTCGTCAACGTCCGACAATTTTCTGTGCAGATCCACGATCTTGCGACGGAAGTCCTCGTCTTCTTTTTCCAAATTGGCGAACGTCCGTTCGCGCTCTTTCCATACGCTTCTCCCGTCGTCCTCGTCGTCCTTGGGCGTTGACCTCTGATCTTCAAGACTATCGTCGTTGTCGGGTTTCTCCGCCTCGTTCTCGTCGTCGAGTTTCCTCGAGGTCTCGACGTGCAACCTCTGTCACCACCATCCAACCTGTAGCTTGCCGCTGCCCGGGGAATCCTCCTCTTCCGGAAGTGGCTCGAGTCGCCGACGACCCAGAAAAGATCGCAAGGAACCGAGACTTCCGCCACCCGTACCACCCAATAAATGGTCCATACTGAGCTCCGGCAGGTCACAGTCGTCCACGTCACCGTCGAGAATGTCCTGGTCGTCGTCGTCGTCGTGATTCAGACTCAGCCCGTAGTTGTCCTCGCCGGTCACGTTGCCGTTCGTCGACGGCTACGGGACACGTCAGTCAGACAGCGGTCGCGCGGATGGGGTCTACTCATTCTTTCGGGAAACAGAGGGCAAGCGTTTTGTTCTCTTTTTTTGCGATCATGCAGACAGGCGTGCCAAAGCTTTGTTAACATTATTCGGTGATTTGGTAATATCGCCGTCGCGGCTTCAGTGTACTCGGAGCATTTTCGTGCAGTTTTTGGTCGCTTTTTCGTTTCGCAATCACTCAAGTTGTACGGGAACTTTGTTCGAACGGTTGGATTGCAAATGTACCGTTTTGGTACGAACTCTCTTTCTGAGAGCTTCGAGAGTACTTCGGGAAAGTGTTTTCACGGAATCGGATGTTTGAATAGACTTCCATTCGATCCCTATGACTTTTTTTTCGGATTTTACGAATCAGGACAATGTTTCTAGACTTTCGGAGTTACTAGTAAGATTTGAAAGTGTCATGGTCGTTACATACATATATAGTTCTATCGTTTAAAGACGAAAAAAAAGAAAAAGATTTTTGTATCGTTGTAAATGTATATCCCGCCTTAATATATTTTTTGAGCATTCGGTCACCCCCTGCTTTTGCCGTTTCGGAATCATCTAGAGTTATTTAGTGTGTAAATTATTAAATAGAAATGTGGCAGGCGTGGCATCTCCGTATAGTGCGGTACAAATGAGACGATTTTTAGAGTCGTAATTTTTTTGTTAAAAGTTCGATAACTTGGCTTGAAATTTTACCAGTATACTGACATGTGTTTTTACTTCGTTGTAGACGAAAATCAGTTGATTGTTAAATATTCGGGTTCGTGGAAGGAATACCTCAACAAAGAGCAGATTGATTCACAAAATTCTCGAACGCAATTAAAAAATAATTTGTTATTATATTCTTACGTACTGTGCGTACGTGACGCGTCACAAGAACTTCAATGCGCTTTCCGAGTTGCACTGGGTGCTTTGCACTTCATACCAGCGGATAAAGATTGGATTACGAAGCAAACGAAAAATGAAGCGAACAAAAACAAAAGATCACTATTCGAGCTATAGCAATAAGGGTTGCAGAACTTTGCAAATAATTTATCACGACCTTCTGTATATCTCGACAATCTCACGATGTTGAAGTTTGCATCGTTGGGACGCAACGAAAGTTAATTTTTCTTCTATTGCTCACATTTTTTTTCGCCGATTCAGGTCACAAAAATCACCGAAACGGTTTTTCTTATCCTCATTAGAGACCCACGAACTTAAGGGCGGAACCTCCTCCAGATATCAATTTTTTTATTGCTTTAAAAAATCATTTAGTATCTGAAGAATATATTTCCAGAGTTTGAAGCCCAACAGAGAGTCCTGAAGGTCCCTAGGAAGTCACCGAAGTGATGCCCTCCAACAGTACCGATAGTAGATAAACAAGCGCGCGCCCTTTGCGGCCTCTACCTTTTAATTGCTTAGCGAAATTAGTTTGCTAGTTTACTTTTTGAATAATAGGGGGCACTTCCGACGATTGTAAAGAAAAGTTTGGCCTGTGTAACCGTCGTTTTTCGTTTTCACACAAACAGTTCACACAAAAAGAGAAAAATGCCGTCCAGATTAGTGATTTCCTACAAGAAGGCTTGCTTTATGGCCCCGGCATCGCAGATTAAGCTTGGGTAATTATAAATCACTCTAAACTCTACTTTGCAAGAACGAAAACTTCAATCGAGTTTTTCTCGAAACGTGTTTTTTTCCGTGCCGTGGAATGTAACTCAAAAAGTAATGAACCAATCGACTTGAAATTTTGTACCGATATTCTTAAACTTATCGGCCTTTGCACAAACCTAAAATTTCGTACAAATTGTTTTTAACGAATTGTTTATTAAAAAAAGTGTTTTTTTCTTCTTTTTGTCCTCAGAGTTTCAATGTTGTTTGCTAAATTTAGGTTCATGCAAAGCGGAATGACTTATTTTAATGAGAAAAGATTGTTTCGTTGATTTTAGTTAACTGCCAGGACATGGGCGTTCGACGGCGCAAACTCTAGGAGCCAAGTTCGAGCACCTCGAGCGTCGTCATTTTGTTTTTTTCACCCATGACATTTTTTTTGTATTCAACTGAACGTCAATATTATTATGTAATTTGATTCATTGCAATAAATGTTCTCCATTTTTTGTAAAAAGTTATTAAAAAACCTGTTATCCGGAGGAGGTTCTCCCCTCAATGAATTGAAAAAATATCGATTATAATGAAAACGAAGAAATGAAAAAATTAATAAAAAGAACTTTCATTTCATTCCAACGTTGCAAACTTTAACGCGATACAATCTTAGCATTAGTTCTCGAAGCAGACAATTCGGAATGTACCCAAGGCGTCATTCAGGTTTAAAAGCGCCAGTACCTTACTAATATTTCAACTTCGAGTGGATGTGAATACGAAAGAGAGAGAGAGAGAGAGAGAGAGAGAGAGAGAGAGAGAGAGAGAGAGAGAGAGAATTAATTAATGAGATGTTTATTGCCCAGTGTTGAACAAATGTTGCAGTCGAGACTGCTAAGTATAGCTTAAAAAGTGATAGTAATGTAAAGAATGCCATGAAGTTAAATGATGAGAAGTCAAGTTGAGTAAAGCTAAGCAAAGTAGATAGAAGAGAAAAAGTAAGTAAATACTGTAAGTAGGCGAAAGTAAGCAAGTAAGTACGTGAGAGAGAGAGAGAGAGAGAGAGAGAGAGAGAGAGAGAGAGAGAGAGAGAGAGAGAGAGAGAGAGAGAGAATGAATGAATGGATGAATGAATGAGCTGTTTATTGCCCACTGTTGAACAAATGTTGCAGTCGAGACTGCTAAGTATAATTTACATAATGATAGTAATAGTAATGTAAAGAATGCCATATAAAGTTAAATGATGAGAAGTCAAGTTGAGTAAAGCTAAGCAAAGTAGATAAAAGAGAAAAAGTAGGGAAATACTGTAAGTAGGCGAAAGTAAGTTTAGTTGGCGAAAGTAAGTTTAGTCGGCGAAAGTAAGTAAGTAAGTGAGTAAGTAAGTAAGAGAGAGAGAGAGAGAGAGAGAGAGAGAGAGAGAGAGAGAGAGAGAGAGAGAGAGAGAGAGAGAGAGAGAGGAAAAGGCTAAATTACGAGTACCTACCGGACTGGCTGCGAAGCTCTCGTCGTCGGGACCACCGGATGTCGGAGTGCCCCAAATATCATCGCCCGAAGTTCCGCCGGAAGTGGTGCCTTCCTCGTCGTTAGGATCGAGAGAAAATTCGGTTCTCTCGGGTGGCACAGGTGGCTGTAGGAGATATCCACCGACCCCTTCGCTCAATTGCTCGAGAAGGACCATTTTGCTGACGACGAAGTTGCTGGCCCTTGTCGTCCACGCTCGTAGCCCTGACGGGGGTGATTCGAGGTCGCGGTTCTCGTCCTCGGGTTGCTCCTCGAGCTCGTCCTGGTCGAGACTGCTCATCGTTCCGAATCGACGAAGAGTCCTTTTTTCCAGGCGAAATGTATCAACGAGTCGGCCGGAAGGGAGACGAAACGGATAAGCACAAAAGAAGAAGAAGAAGATCCATGATATTGAAGTTTGCTTCGTTGGAACGCAACGAAAGTTCAAAAGCGCCAACTTTTTCGCCAAATTTGGCACAAAAATCACCGAATCGTATTTTAGGATCGTCATCACGCATCTACAGCACAAATTTGTGGGATAAGACTTTGGATGATGAAGAAACTGAAGGAAGCAAGAGGGTTGCATTCCAACGATTCGAACTTCAACACCATGAAGACCCAGAGAGTAGAGTAGAAAGCTGATACCTGTAGGGTGGTTCTCCATCGCAATCCAAATCGTCCTCGCTGCCGTCTTCCGTGTTGCCATCAGCCGGGGTACAGTTGGAGCTGTTGCGACCAGGACTGTCGTGCAGGCTGGTTCTGAATCTCAAGCTCGTGCAGAGATCGGGCGTCGGTGGTAGAATCGAAATTTTTGGAGGCAGAGGCGAAAATGGATCTCTGGGCAAAGGCGGAGTCGGACATCCCGACCTGCGGATTGAAGAGACGGAAGAACGTTGATGAATCGTGAACCGAGGGTCCGAAAAGCCAGTCTTTTCATGCCCAATATATCACGAAGCTTGGGCATATGGTCCGAGAACTTGCGCCAAGTTATAATGTCCAACTTGATGGCAATAGAAATAAAATAGAACAATTACGAAAACTTGGTCGAAGTTCCATTTCCCAACTGGGAGTTATTCTGATTACAATGGAAATGGACCAAGTTTCTATTTCCAACTGGAAGTTATTCGAACCACAATGGAGCAGCTCCAAGAAATTTGTCCGAGTTGCAGTATCCAACGATAAATTACTGGAATTCCAGAAAAAAATTCTCCAAGTGCTTGCTCTGAGAACTAGTTCTCAATTGGAATTTACTGGAAATACAATATAACAGTAACAAGGGACATCACTTAAGGGGCTATACCAGTGTGACACTTTCAACAAATCGATTTTGTTGCCCTTTTCGACAGTTTATACTTTCAAGAATATCATTATCATTTACATAATTTATATCAGTATCATTTTATCTTGCAAAAATCGATAGTTAAATCTTCAAACGCGTTTTTCTCGAAATGAGATTTTTCAAATTTGCTGACATTGTAACTCAAAGAGCAATTATCCGATTGACTTGAAATTTGAACTGAGTGATTTTGAATATATTTACTCTACAATGACGTGGGATATTTTTGATTGGATGAAAATTGACGATTTGGCAATCTCAATATTTTTCTATGAAAAAATTATGTAATATAGGTCAAATATAGCCGAATATATTCTTAGTTTTCCGAAACGTTTAATTGAGTACTTGTCTTCCAAAAAATTCCCGAAAAACACCCAAATTTTCAGCGTTCACATTGGTATATCCCCTTAAGCCGATTGAGTAGAAACTCGGTAGAAATATTGACAATATTGCTACCTTCCATTTGACGAGAATTGTTTTTGAAAAATTCGAAAAAAGAACTTTTTTTATCCAAATTTTACAGAAATGTTGCGTGAAATGTTGGTGTTTTCTTGTATATGCGTGCCATTCTCTTAAATTTGCTTTTTCTTCATTTTAATCACTGTCAAATAGAAACTATGCATGTTCTAACTGAAAAAATGTTTGATTTTTTTTTGCAAGCCAAAGTCTACGGGAAGCTGGACTGCACGCCGATTTGCAACTCCCGCGGCAACCTTGCTGTAACACTCTGCCACAGCTCCGCCATTTTGATGATAAATGAATTTAAAATGGTTTTGTATACTTAAATGTACTATTAAAGTATACCTACAGTTTGATGAAGGTAGAATAATCATTTCTTATTTTAAAAAATCCCTCAAAGTTACTCAATTGTTTGCCGTCTAAATGTATATCCCGCCTAAAGATTCCGGCTCGAGTTTGAATGCCCAACCGGTATTTGGAAGAAATACAACAGACTTTTTAGCAATTATTTTTCTCAGACTTTTTAGCATTTGTGCCTTTTAGCAATGTTTAGAGTTCGACGAGTTCTTGGTACTGGGGGGTTCTTATACCGGGGCCTTTTGGTATCACAAAGAACAAGATAGAAATCATTCGGCAGACGATCGTTCACCGCCCAGGGTGAGACTCCACCTGTGGCACCTTCTACAGATGTTGATGGAGCTCGTTCCCACAATGTCCTTGATAGGCCCGGCTTGAAAGAGAGCACCGTTCTTTCTGTTGGCTGTAACGCTGTTCGATTTGACCGTGCTGAGGCTGGCGCTCGAGGTCGTGCTCTGCTGCTCGACGTCCGAATTTATCGCAGTCTGTTCCTCGATGATGTTATCCGCGTTGTGGACGATCGCGCTTACCGGCGAATTCGTTTTTGGCGCTCTCGCGGCGAGCTCCTCCCGCGTCCACTCTTCCAACGGTACATCCTGATCGGGTGGTGGTATCTGGTGAGAATTTCTCACCCACTGCGCCAAATGGTTATTGCTGTCGCAGTGATGATTCGTGTTGCTCTTCAGTATACTGTCGAGAGACTCGCCGCGCAATCTCTCGTCGTCTTGACGGGGAGAACTGCTGGATATGGGGATCTGAAAGTCCACGCGAGTTTCATCAGAATTGGCGAAAAAGGTTGGACCCCCTTCGTGTCTATTCGTGAGGAGGCTAGTCGCGGCATCAAGATGGCGGCGGACGCGAAATGGAGTCGCTGAGAAAATGGCGACGTACGCGAAATGGCGATGATAACGAAATGGCGCAGTTCGCGAAATAACGACATAGAGAAAATGGCGCCGTTCGACAAAGAGTACCAGCGACAAAACAGTGACAAAATGGCGACAGCAACAAAATGGCGCCGTTCGACAAAAAGTACCACCAACAAAACGGCGAGAACCTCTTCATATCCGATAACATAGTTAAAGGTGACAAAAGCAAACGATTCTTCGGCCCCATACCCTAAACAATTACTCGTTCCAATGAACGAAGTGTCCCCAACAAAATGGCGTCGTTAAGAGGTCCCCTTTTTACTGAAACACCGCGAAACCGGAAGTGGTGCGTTGTATGGGGTTGTATCGGTGTATCTACGATACCTGAGGGCTCGGGGCCGATTGGCAGGCAGTCGTGAAGTTGCTACCAGTGAACGGACTCTCCTCGGGACTGCCGAGGCTCGACGTTTCCCCACAGCCTGTATTCACATAGATTCTAAAATAACGATATAGTTAGAGGGTAGGAACACAACGACGGACGGACTGGAACGGGGTGTTGAAAAATGAACAAAATCAAGCGACTAAATGAACTCGATGGCGTATATCACTCGAAAGGCGAGAGGGGAGGGTGAGGAGGGCAGAGTTCCCGATTGAACTTACATTTGGCGCTGCAGGAGATTGTGCCAAACGGCTTTGAGTTCGGGACTGGGCGCTCGCAAAACGAGGACTTTTCTTCGCGGTCTGCTGTGAGGGCTGCAACCGCCGCTGTGGACGACCTCCAAATGACTGTTCTCGCTACTCTCGTTCGGCGTTATCGATACTTGGAGTCTGAACTCCGTCGGTCTCTTGCGCACCGTGAAACAGGCCTCGGCGATGCTCGACAGCCGCAACGGCTCCTCGGTCAAGAAAAGAACACGGTCTCGTGAGACTCGGGCGAAAACCAACAGATCCGTCAACAGCAGAGCCCACGAGGGCTGAAGACGACGACCCTCCACCTTCGCCAGAGCTCCACCGAACAACCTGTGTTTTTTTTTTCGTCCAGCGTACACACGCGAACCCGCGGTTGGTTTATTCTTTCGCAAACTTCGGGGATATTCCTTTAAGGGGTCTTCTCACTTTAGAGGCTAAAAAGGCTATTTTTATAAATTTTCAAAATAGGTTTATATTATAGATATTGATATAAAAGTTGTTACACTTAATAAATAAACTTTCGAAATACATACATTTAAAAAAATGTATTTATGCAACAAACTTCGAACGCGTTTTTCTCGAAACAACGTTTTTCGACGGCTTGTTGATAAAATCTTCGAAACTACTGAACCGATCCTTATGCAATTTTAACCACATATTCTTTACAACTATAGCTATAGGGCATGTGAAGGATTTTTGTCAATTTTGATGTTTACTATTTTTTTGTTGCCAAAAACGGTGCAAAACACGTTTTTTTTTGTTTTTTTTCGAAAAATGTCCGCCGTTTTATTATTTATGCATATAAAAAAAATCGTATGATATGCGCTATAGCCATTAACGGGTTAGGCCACTCTAGAGGCCGACAAAATGGGCTTTTTGGGGATTTTTTTTCTCAAAAAAACTAAAAAATAAATCGAGATTACAAAAAGGGTGTTTATCATACATATCAATGACTGTATACAATAATTGTTTTAAAGCGAATTATTTAAAAATGGCGGCTGTGCAGCGTTTATCTCAAAACTGCATTTTTTAAGTTGGTCGGAAACATAACTCAGACAATTTTCAACCGATTCACTTGAAATGTTGAATATATCTTGAAAAATGCATTGTCTATGGAAGTACGTAGGATTTTTTTTTATTTTGCATAGTTCATTTGTTATTAACAATTACCTGACAAAATTTTTCACGTTCCAAAAATAAGCCTAAAAAATCGTCAGATAATTGTTAATAACAAATGAACTACGCAATATAAAAAAAAATCCTACGTACTTCTATAGACAATGTATTTTTCAAGATATATTCAACATTTCAAGTGACTCGGTTGACAATTGCCTGAGTTATGTTTGCGGCCAACTTAAAAATTGCAATTTCGAGATAAACGCTGCACAGCCACTATTTTGAAATTGATCGCTTCAAAAAAATTATTGTATACATTCACTGATATGTATGATAAACACGCTTTTTTCATAAACTCGATTTATTTTGTAGTTTTTCTGAAAAAAATCCCCTAAAAGACTATTTTTTCGGCCCCTAGAGTGGCCCAAGGCCTTAACATACTGAATCGTTTGATTTTTTTGTTTCGGTTGAACCATCTCCGAGATTTCATCAACAGCGCAGACCTACAATTTTTTTAGGACTTTTTTTAACTATAATTTTCGTCTATAAATAGGGACGTAAATGAATTAAAAAAATGTATATGTATTTTGAAAATGTATTTATTAAGTGCAACAACTTTTATATCAATATCTGTAACATAAACCTATGAAAAAAAAATTCATGAAAATCGCCTTTTCTTTGGCGTCTCAAGAGACCCCTTGAGTTTGGGTACTGACCATTGTCTACCGGGCATCGCTAGGGTGAATGGTCTGCATCTCGCAAACACGAGACGTGACTCGACTTCCTGCAGACTCAGCAGAGGCCTTCCGGTTTCGCGCGGTGGTTCCATCACCCCCGCGTTCGCCGTTGCTTCTCTGTAACCCTGGGCAAGGTCCCGCGCCTTTTGACAATTCCGAGGCGAAGCAAGACCCACCAGTCTCGTCATTTCTCTGGTAAATAAAGAAAAATATTTCTCCATACGTTTACGAGCTACCGTGACATACGGACGGGTAGACAGGCGAGTGACATTAATAGGGTTTCGTTTTTGCCCTTTCGGTACGGAACCCTAATTACCGAATCAACTAGTACACTGAGAAAAAGAACAAATGAAATTAAAAAAACTCTATTGGTTGATCCAAATAAATGTGCTGCTGCGGAGTGCCACCGATATATGAGATTGTTACAATACTATAAAATATTGGAAAACGTGATTAATTTCAATATCCTATTATTTTATTTGGAAAAGCTCTTCTGTTCTCTGAACATCTACATTATCTTTCAAATAAAATTCTATTCTATTGAAATAATTCTACATACAATCCGTAGATGTATGGATGAAATAATTAAGCGGTTGCTACAACATTTTTTATTTCGTACCAAAACATAATCAATAGAATTAATTATTTCTTTACTGTATCGAAACGAATATGCCATGAGACGTGAGTTTTGCAATTTGTTTTAAATCTTAAATAAAAAGTGAGCATTAGAATGATCATCCACGATAATAGTGGAGAGAATATCAGATATCCAATGGAATATCCATGGAGAGAATATCAGATATTCAACTGATAACAACAGATACTACACTTTGATCTTAGCCACAGGCCAAGAAGCGATACTCTTTAGAGTTTCTCCGGCGTTTAAGTAGATTTTCGCTTCGCGCTACGCTTACGAGAAACGAGCGCGTGTGCGGCCTCTAGCGGTTACTCCGAGAACTACGGGTTTCCTCACACCTATAATTTCGGCAGCGCTCGGCCATGATTTGGTTGAATTTTTTCAACCAAATGCGCAAGATACAAATTTTATTTTCGCATATATTTGTAACCAGTTCAGACATTTTCTTAATATTTTTCAATCAAAATAAAATATTAATATTTGAACGTATGATGCTATTTGGAAATCAATATCGGCTATGGTGAAAAAAAAAATAACATATTTATTCAACAGAAATGTTATCTGAATCAAACGAGCGAAATTCAATTTTATATCACAGTGTGACCTAAACCCGCACTTTACACACGCTTTTCCGTGACCTAAGTAGCCCTTTTTTACACCGTACGAAAATCGATCGCCTAACTCCACAGATGCATGAAAAACAAAAGAAACTACTTTTAAATGTCATTTCAAGCTTGAAAATTCATAGCGGACAAATAACGAGACAGGGATGGGTTAGCGATTCTCCTAAAAACATTTTTGGACATTGGTTTATTTGTTCGGACATTGGTTTATTTGTTCAAAATTTAACTGAAGAGGAGGCGCCTAGGCCGAATTATATTTTCAATAACTGTAATATAACCATAAATGGCCCTAGCGGCAATCTAACATTGAATAATTGCAATGTCACACGAACATGCGGGACTGACACTAAGACGGTGCAAACCGACAAAAGCGATTTAAAAAAATCGTTACAGTTTGTAAAATTGGTGTTTTAATTATATGCGTTGGAAAAATTAAAGTTATTCCCCTTGTTTCACCTACTTTTGTGTACATTATTTAATAAACGTACATGGATTATCGTAATTATTATTCTGGTGTGACAGTTTTTCAATTTTTTTTCTTCCGTGCTTGACTTGCGGTTAACGTTGAGATTATATGATGTTTTAACGCAAGTTTAAAATTGATAATTTCATCCCTCTAACGTCACGCCGTGCAATAATAGGCTACTTAGGTCACACGTATCGTAATATACTATTTCTTGTGTACTCGAATCAACGCTATTCATGTCATGAATTGAAACGCTTTTTTTGTCAGTTGCAGAAAATGCATTCAAAACTATACAATTTGTTCGCGATAATTTTTTAGATAGTTTCAACAATATATTTTTCTCGGCTAACAATATATCTTTTGAATGAAAAAAAAAACTTTTAATTTTATGACGTTATTAAGGGGGGATTGTCTTTTTTTTCGCAAAATTTACCGCTTTTTGGGAATTTTTTTGTGAAGAAAGTATACAACGGAAAACTTGTGAAACTTGGCATATAGTTTTATTGATCTGTTTACTACATACAAAAAAAATTTTAAACAATTTCATCACAAAATCCGCCTCCCACCCCCCTTGACGCGCGATGGTCCTTTTTTGATGGTGTGCACGATTTCTCAAAAACTATTCAACCGATTGCCTTCAAATTTGGACAGAATGCTCAGCTGACATCCTTTTATCGTTTGATGAAGCAAAAAAGCAATACGTTTAATAGTTTTTTATTTATAATAAAAAATCGATCAATTTTTTTCGAAAAATCGATACTTCAAGTTCAAAACGTCACCAAATCGTCAATTTTTTTTTTCCCTTCATCGAACGATAGCTATATGTGTCTAAAGTAAAATGCTTTTTGGGTTTTTGTTGCAGGATGAACGTGAAGGCTGTAATCGTGCACACCATCAAAAACGGACCATCGCGCGTCGAGGGGGGTGGGAGGCGGATTTTTTGATGAAATTGTTAAAAAATTTTTTTGTATGTAGTAAACAGATCAATAAAACTATATGCCAAGTTTCACAAGTTTTCCGTTGTATACTTTCTTCACAAAAAAATTCCCAAAAAGCGGTACATTTTGCGAAAAAAAAAGACAATCCCCCCTTAAAGTCAATAGCGTTTTGTTTGGACTAATAAATCCGATTATTTACACCAACAATTTTACAATTGCAACAACGAAATATCATTCGATAACACCAATGATATTGGATCAATGATTTTTTTTCCCAGTGTAAAAGGGTAGAAAGTACTCACCTGTAGTGTTCGAGGGGGAGTAACAAAACGCCCGTGATATCGGGACGTCTCTTGTGGGGGACAGCAGGCTCGCAGACCAACTTTGAAAAGGCGGAATTTCGTCTCAAGGCGACGAGCAGACAGCAGGCACGTTGCAAGCCACTCAGATATCTTCGGTAAGACGCCGTTATTCTTGGAACGCGAATCAAATAAGATTCTACGCCGCCACCCTCGTCCCGTATCTCCTCCGAGAGTTTGACGAGATCCTCGAGATTTTGAAAGAGTATGCTGTAATCGGTGGACGCGAGAACGTCACGACGATCCGCCAGGGGCACGAGAAATCGCGTCTGGCCATTCTTCATCGTAGACCAATAACGTGCCTCGCGTATCAACAGTTCCTCGTCGGGCGAGGCGTCCGGGGCGAGGTTCGGGAATACCTGAAGATTAGGACATTGCGATATCCTGTTCAGTGGCGATATCAGCACGGGATCCTGCTGAGCGTGACTCAACGACGATCGTCTTCGTATCTCCGTCCTCGTCCTCGTCGTCGTTGTCGTCGTCGCCGTTGTCTGTACGTATGTGGTTTTTTTTTAAATCACATTTTATCTTGTCACAACGTACAAAAAAAAATCCCTAGCCTTTTCAATTTTGACGTTTCCATAAGTTTGGCGGTGTCGTTTTGATCATTGGATCGCTGCGCAATCTTTTTCGTTTGCTACGGACATGCACGTGGGCGTGTCTTTGAGAAACTCAAGCTACTTAGGCTAGATGACTTAAGGGGTAAAGCCGCTCGAGGATTTTCACATTTTCCGAAAAGAAGAGGAAGAGGCCAATGTTAATTTGGGGCCGGGTTGAAATTTCGAACTTTGAATGATGAGAACGCTCAAAACTCCGAAAGAATACTACCCCGAAAGGTCAAAATTCCGAAAGAATTTTACACGAAAGTCCTGAACTCTTCAGAACATCTGAACATCGTCAGAATAATTCGGCTATGGAAGTTTTTAAAGTTTCGAAATTTTCAATAAATCGACGAATGAATTCAAGAATTTTTTAAATTACGAACTGATTTTACGCCAGATTCGAAATTTGTCTAGACAAGGTTATACTTTCTGCACCGTTCATCGTCAACTGTGTAGACTTTCGCTGGCATGATCTTGACGAAACTTGTAATTTCGGAATATTAAAATTGGGTATTTTAAACCGTCGGAGAATTCTAAGTTCGGAATTTCAACCCGGCCCCGTCATGATCATGCCAGCGAAAGTCTACACAGTGGACTGTAAATGATGTAGGGGGTATAACATTGTCTAGACAAATTTCAAAATTGACGTGAAATCACTTATAAATAAAAAAAATTCTTGAAATAATTCGTCGATTTATTGAAAATTTTGAAACTTTTAAAACTTCCATGGCCGAATTATGTTGACGGTGTTCAGATTTTCGGAGTTTTGGTCTTTCGTGTAAAATTCTTTCGGAGTTTCGATCTTTCGGGATTTATTCTTTCGGAGTTCCGACCGTTCTGATCATTCAAAGTTCAGAAGTTTAACTCGGCCCCATTTTGAATTCCGGAACATTAAAATTGGGAATTTCAATCCGGCCCCGTTAATTTGGAAGGCCGATGGTGCTGACATTGGGGATTGAAGGTCGATCGGAAATTTCTATTGCTAAATGTTAGTTCAAAGTGGAGGGGTTAGGCTGCTGTGAAAATAAATGAAAATATATGCTGTGAAAACGCCGCTCGAGGCAACTCAAGTTAAAGAGGAATGTCCAGCACATGCTGCAGGAATCGCAGATTGAAGGTAAACTTAGAATTACAACGATTCAACTGCTGGTAAAACTTCAAACGCGGTTTTCTCGAAACTATGTTTTTCAAAATGATGTACACGATTTCTCGACATCTAATGAACGGATGGGTCTAATTCTCTAATTCTAAGTATACTAAGTCTTCTAATTCTAAAGTATAAATCTTCCTAAACTTTATTGTCTAAAAGATGACGCTAAATGTTTTTGAAAATGGAAAAAAACGTATTTTTTTATTGCGTTTTTTTTTAAAATAAAATGAATGAATAAAAGAATGGCCATAAAAGAGGTATATTTTTTTTTGCCATTGTATAATGGCACTAAAAAAAGTATTTGGAACGAAGGTCTTGAAATTGGGTACACTTATTTAGTGTAATAGTAGGTTAGTCTTGACCGACATTTTTCTTGTTAAATTTGTTTTCATTAGTTATCAACAGTCATGGCATTTTTCTTTAAAAAATCGTAAAAAAATTCAACATTTTTTTTTTTTGATAATTGAACCACGATAACAAAAAAAGCTTGATCATGTCGTGGCCAATATTATCTCCTTTTATAAAAAAAGTCGTTTTTTTGTTTCAGGCCGACCGGGTGGCCGCAATGAAGTACACCGTTACGTGTCACAATGACGTACGCAATAAAGTACACCCTCACGTTCGAAGGTCCTTCACGAGATTGCTTATAACTTCTTTAATTATTAATATATTTTTCAATGAAATTTTGTACACAACTTCGTTAATGTACATACAAATAACTGTCCAAACGATTTTTCAGTCATTTACTTATTTCTTCAAAATTTATTTTTCCAAATAACCCTGATTTTCGGGTCGTCACAGTAGCCTAACCCCTTAAACGCGTTTTTGTCTCGAAACCAAGTTTTTCAAACCGGCCGGAAACGCAGCTCAGCCAAATATGCACCGATTCACTAAAAATTTCGAACGTATCTTCTCAGATGCATTCTGCGTGGAACTGCCTACGAAATTTGCGATTGGTTGTGAACCTTTTTTTATGAACAATTACTCGCTTCATTTTTGCTCAAAAATGAAAGTTTTTGCATTCGAATCTGCACTACCTTTTTGAAAAAAGGTAGTTTCTAATTTCCGTACGCAGTTTCTTAGCTTTTTGTATATATTTTCAAATTTTTTTTTGCTTTTGTGTTCTAGGTTGAAAAATCACAACAAAAATTTGTCGTACACTTAAAACGTCGTATACTTAAAACGTAATAAAGTTTTCCAAATAAATTTCTGATTGCTTTCTTGAAAATCCTTGAAATGAGACTTTGCTGACGAGCTGGAGTGGCTATACCCCTTAATTCCAAATCGACAGGCTTCGCTCGATTTCGAGGACTAAAATGGTATTGGGAAAATGATCGGTTACAAATTGTTTCCCGTTGGAAGTCTCAAGTTATCGGCGGCGATTGGTTTGCGTGCATAGCACTCATTCCGAACCAATCTCCTGGAGCTGTGAATTCGGGGCCACTGATTTATTAGTAGTTTAGTACTACCAACTGCAGTTATTTGCGATTTTGTCGATATTGAAATAGGAGTTTTTGACCATTTTCAAAGACGAACTTTCTTTTGACTGCGCATGTACTGCCTTAAATCAAGTCAATTAACCACATTTTAAAAAAATACTGAAAATTCGTAATTCTAGACCCAGTTGATAGCTCTTGTGGACATCCTAATCGCGGTCATGTACATTAAAATTCCAGCATAATTTACGACCCCCATAAGAAACTCTGCTATGTTGCCTAGATCTTTATTTTGTTTTTCACGAACACGACGTAGTAAAACTTATGGAAACATTCAAACGAAACTTCTTTTGCACTACGTATCAAAATATATCCGTATTCTTTAACATTCATCAATGAAACGTTCCAATTTTCCCAACTAAAAGCAGCCTCACAAAAGTATTCGCGATCATTATTTCACGCCAAAAAATTAAACGTTTCAATAAGTTAAACACGCATACTAGAAAATAATTTTAAACAGCCACACATTCAATAAATAGACAAAAATTGGCAAAAATGTCAAAAAAGGATGAAAAAAAATTCAAGGAAGCATCAAACAACAAAAAACAAGGAACATCACTCGAGTGTCTGTCTTCGATTTTTTCGTAACCCATACATGTTATAAATTATCAGAATCGGGGAATAATCGGAAGTGGGGCTCCTGCTAGAATAAGGTTTTATCTGGTATCTGATATCTGGTTCTATCAGGTATCAAATAAACCCAAACAAAAATTAGTCAGATTTTAGCACGAGCGCCGCTTCCCAATGTTTACCTTAGAAACTATTAGACACGTATTTTTAAGGGTGGAAACCACCCCCCCAATGAATGGCGTGTCGAGGGCTTATTTTGCAGTTTCACCCACAAGCAGTCCACAGCGATGAAAAATCCACTAAATTAAGGGGTGACACCCTTTTCTTTGAGGCGAGTAGCTAATAGTGTTCAATGCTTCATCAACCAGAGTTTCAACAAAATCAAAAGCGAGCACTACAGTGATGTTCCTCATAAGTTATACTCCAATGAAATCATTTCCTTCGTCACTGATCCACGAATCAACGTATCCAAAATACATCGTGCAACCAACGTAAAAAAAATCGAAAAGAGCTTCTCGTAAAACTTCAGCACCTAAGGGATAGGGAATTTTTAGGGTTTAAACAAATGAGCGAAAACATTTTTTTCTTCGACTTCTGAACAAAACTTGTTGATAATAAAATAAACAAATAATAATAATAATAATAATAATAATAATAATAATAAAACGAAGTACAAAAAAACGGTAGTTTCGCTATCATTCGCACGCGAGTCGCAGATAAATCGCGTAAACGTCGATACACAGCGCCGCTTACTAAAAAGACGTAGAGAAATAAAGAAAACGAATAATCGGAGAATCAAATCGGCATGAAAAAAAAAGAAATAATAATAATGATAATAATTCCAATAAAAATAATTTATACAAAAAAAGCGGAACAAGACGAAAAAAAAAATAATAATAAGCTCTGATGAACCCGCGGTACGCACAAATATAATATAATACAGGCATACGTAACGTTGGAACGTGAAATAAATATGACGAATATTTACACGAGACGTTCGAAAAATAAATATATATATATATATATGTATATAAATATATATCTACATATAAAAAATCTACCCCCAAAAATCGACGCAAAAGAAAAACGAAGAAAAAAAAAGCTGTATGAGGAAAATAAGAGAAAATCGTAACGCGTAAATCAAAGATCGCGGTGACACAATGTGTTTTTTTTTCGTTTACATCCAGTGTCTTCAGATAACACGCTTGTAGCCTCTTATTTTTCACAGGCGCGATACACGGCGACGACACATTTCGTCAAAAAAAAAAAATAATATTAATAATAATCATAATAATATTATGTTACAGTTATACAAATGCGATGGGGCGAAAAGCGAAAGGTTGAACCTTCTAAGCCGATAAATTCAAATAAAATCAGATCCGCCTAATAATAATAATCATTCCATAGATATCTCTCTCTCTCTCTCTCTCTCTCTCTCTCTTTCTTTCATTCCGGGGCTACGACGAGGTACTTTTCATCTCAGACTAAAACGCCCGTACCGACCTCGGCGGTGAAGGCGACCGCCGACGTTTGACCGTTCGGATGTTCGTTGGCCGATTGTAGGGTGACATTGACGATACTGGGCCTCTGTATCGCGGAGCGGGTGGCGGCGCTTCTTCGATACACCTCGAGTACGAGCTGACTCGTCGCCGATTGTATCAACGCGAGTATATCCTCGCGGGGTAACATTACGACGTTGCTTGTGTCGACGAAAACCACGTGATCCCCGGGCCTGAGGCCCGAGCGTTCCGCCGGACTTCCGGTGTCGACCCTCTCGACACGCGGGGGCCGACCCCACGACAACGAAAAACCCCATGGCACCTGAAACATCCGATACAGTTCGTTGTAAAAATCAAAGGTCTTTTTTTTTACCATGACGTTAGTAACCCGAAAAGACCTGGGCGAACTGGACAGGGCCTTTTTTACGAAAATAAATACACCTATGTGTTAACCACTGTGACGGGTAAAAAAAAATATTTTTTTCTCTCAAAGTATACATTTTCGAGAATATTTTCTCAAAGATTTTTCTCAAAGTATACATGTTCGAGAATATGTGAAAAAATGCTCAAGTTGAATTATTGAAAATGTAGGAAGTTGCAGACGATTTGGTGAAAGCAGGTAGTGCAAAGATCCACGTAGACTACAACTTTCAATGGCGTTTTTCTCGAAACGACTTTTCTCAACTTGGCAATCATAAATTTAGCTATAATTGTCTGATTTTGAATTTTAAGAAGCCAAAATTGCAGTAGCTATTTTGGTTTCTTTTTGTGGTCGATTATTTTTTAGTCGATTTTTTTTATCGATTTTTAAGTCGATTTTGTTGCAGACGATTTGGTGAAAGCAGGTAGTGCAAAGATTCACGTAGACTACAACTTTCGATTGCGTTTTTCTCGAAACGACTTTTCTCAACTTGGCCGGAATCATAATTCTAGCTATAATTGTCTGATTTTGAATTTTATGAAACCAAAATTGCAGTAGCTATTTTGGTTTCGTATTTTAGTCAATTATTTTTTAGTCGATTTTTAAACGATTTTCTAGTCAATTTAGTCGATTATTCAATAGTCAATTATTCTTTTTGTTTTGTTGAAATTTAGTATGTTTTGCGCACCCGAATGTATTCATAATCGATTATTCTTTTTTTTTTGAAATTTAGTATTTTTTGTGCACCCGAATGTATTCATAGTCGATTATTTTTTTTTCTTTGAAATTTAGTATTTTTTGTGCACCCGAATATATTCGGGTTAATTTCAACAACAAAAAAAAAAGAATAATCGACTCTGTCCAACGATAGCTACTGCAATTTTGCTACCACAAAATAGGGGGTGCTAAAAAATGTAATTTTTACGAAATTTTTACTTATAAGTAAAAATTTTGTCAAAATTACATTTTTTAATATACGCTATTTTGTGGTTTTTTTTTCTGAAAAAACGGCTAGGTGCAATGAGAATTACATTTATATAGAATGTAAAACATTTTTTTTTTTTAGACCAACTATTGTCAAGTTATCGATCCGGCCATTGCACCACATTTTTCATGCAGAGGCTCTATTATACCTCAACATCGTTGTTAATTTTTCATTTTTTCAAATTAAACATTTACACGACATAAGTTCATCGTATGCCTTCGTTGACACACTTATATTTGGCCACGATTTTGACACACTGGGTCAATTTGACCCAAGTACTTCATCCACCTGCCATTAATAACCCTTCTTTCGGTTTTTATTGAGAAAAAAAATCAACACTTTAAGGGGCTATACTAGTGTGAAACTTTCAAAAATCGTCTTTTTTTCTTTTTCGACAGTTTATATTTTTAAGAATATCCCGTACAAGTTTCAAGGCCGTATCTCTATCATTTTATCTTGCAAAAATCGATAGTTAAATCATTAAACGCATTTTTTCTCGAAATGAGATTTTTCAAACTTGCTGACATTGTAACTGAAAGAGCAATTATCCGATTGACTTGAAATTTAAACTGAGTACTCTTAAATATGTTTACTCTACAATGACGTAGGATATTTTTGATTGGATGAAAATTGACGATTTGGCATTGAAAAAAAACATCATTTTATAGGCAAGAAAACAGACTTTTTTTCACAACTACGCCATTTTGTTAGACTTTGATATTTTTCGAAAATCCTACGTCATTGTACAGAAAAAACCTTCCAGTTTAACGACATTTTTTCCTTTTTCGGTTTCAGCGACTCAATCGGCCGGAATCATGTCAGCAGTGGAGGAACTTTCTTTTTGCGCCTCCGAATGTAGCGCAAACGTCGCTTGGATCTCAATATTTTTCTATGAAAAAATTATGTAATATAGGTCAAATATAGCCAAATATATTATTAATTTTCCGAAACATTTAATTGAGTACTTTTCTTCAAAAAAATGCCCGAAAATCACGCAAATTTTCAGCGTTCACACTGGTATAGCACCTTAAACATTCTTATACTGTCTGCATAATTGAAATTCGGAAAGTATCAAATTGAATTGTCGTAAACAAATATTGAAAACCTTCAATTTTGGGAGGTGAGCTTTTTATTGCAAATTCGTCCGGTTCGAAATGACCGAGTGTGTCAACGTAGGGTTAAGGGGTTACCCCCACTTGCCATTTTGAAAACATCGATTTTTTTATTGCATTTTTTTGAAGTATAAGTATCTGAGAATATGTCCTAAAAATTTCAAGTCGATCCGAACAAAATCGACTGAGATATGAGCGTTGAAAGAGAAGAATCCGCGTTGAAAGAGCGTTGAAAGAGAAACTTTAAACGCGTTTTTCTCAAAATGGCATTTCCGAAGTCGGTGACCAAGATTACTCGAACACTAATGAACCGATCTTCTTGAAATTTTGCAGGCTCATTTAATACATAAAAATGTAGTCTTTAATCGTTCGATTTTTTTTTCGAAAAAAATGGCCGTTTTATAGCCAAAAAACGGCCGTTTTTTTTCGTTAAAATCGAACCATTAACTTTGACTGTCCGCCATTTTGTGAAAAATGAACATTTTTCAAAATCCTTCGATTAAAGACTAGTTTATACTTATATTTGACTAAATCCATCCGCATTTTTTTCTTCAGATGATCCACTTCGCCTCAATGTTGGTCACCGCAAACCGTGTATATAAAAACATTATTTCATTGACGGCCATTTGCCACTAAACAATGTAATATTTTTCAATAAAAAAATTACTGAAAGTTCTTCAAGATGTGTTCTTTAAGATGGTATATCGATCGATTAAAAAAGTTTGGTAGTTTTCTTTAAAAAAAATTCTTCAAAAAGGCCTTTTTTGCGCTACAAGTGGGGGTAACGCGTTAATAAAATACCTTCTTTCCAAATCCCAAATAAATAATCTAGTAGACAAAAAAAAAATCGCAAAAAACGACTTTCTTTCAGCCCGTCACAGTAGTGTTCTCCCTTACGGTGTGTCAATTAAAAAGAAAATCTCCTCTCTCCCCTCTAACGTCATTCTCAGATATCAGCGCTCTGATTAGTAGCTCCGGATTATTTTTATTCCCCATTTGATTAACCCGGAAAATTCGATTTTGACGTTCAAACTCGAAAAATTCAACGAATAATCAACATTTCTCAGATCCAGTTGAAGATTCTCAAAACTGTTCTTTACAGCTTAAAAATGATTTGAAAAAAACCATTAGTATTCTTTGACTTAGATCGATGAAAGGCTCGGTCGCGTGTATTTTCATAATCTTAAATGGACTTTGCAGCGCATACACACCTGATTAACACCGCTGGGTCTTATCAATCTCCTCGTTACCGTGCAAGGTGTTCTGCCCCCTCGTGCCGTAAAGGTCGGATGCAGTGGCAAGCCCGTGAGTGGATCGAGAGGCTCGAGCTCGAGGTATCTCAGATAGGTGAGGTCGTCAGCCGTGTTCGAATTGTTATTGTCCGAGGGCTCCGCGGCGTCCTTCGAGAGCGGCGGAGTCACCGGACAGTCCTGGGGTAGTCCCGAGTAAGGGGTACTCGTGTTTCGTCCTGAGCCAGCTTCCAGAGGGTGCCATGTTGCTTCCTGTGTACACATACCCATAGCCTTTAATTAAAAACTCAAAATTAGTAAAAAAAAAAAACTCAAAATTAATTAAAAACTCAAAATTAACTAAAAACTCCAAATTAATTATAAACTCAAAATTAACTAAAAACTCAAAATTAATTAAAAACTCAAAATTATCGAAAAACTCAAAATTATCGAAAAACTCAAAATTAATTAAAAACTCATAAGCGCTTCGCCATTGATATACACCCTTAGGGCGTTTGCATAAGCTTGACATTCGAAAAATACGACTTTTTTGTTGCATAGTTTTTCAGCCTAGGATCTTGACTTCAATTTGCAGCGAAGATTTTGTAAAAATTAACAAAATTGGCCGAGATATGACGATTTTTGTAAACGGTCTAATCGCTGCGATTTACCCTTCTTTCTTTCGCGTTTTTTTTTTCGAAACTGTTTTATAAAACGTCGCAAGTCTTATCTCAAATTCTTTGATCCGATTCACTCCAAATTATTCTACGACGTTCAAGTTTGCCTCGTTAGAATGCAACGATATTTTTTGCTCATTTTTCGTTATTTTTATCATTATCCAAAGGCTTTTTTTTGCACATTAATGTCGCAAATTTAGAATAAAAATACGTAGAAACTTTTCAGCGATTTTTACAAATCTAAATCGGCTGATAAAAATTGACTTATTAAAAATAATGAATTTTCTTTGCATTCCGACGATGCAAACTTCAACGTTGTATTAATTTTAAATATGTTTGTCTATTTATTAATAACAAATAATTAAAATTGTTTTTTTTTTCCGAAAATCGATCTTTTTTGTATACAGCTTGCTATTTTCGGAATTTTCAAGGTTAAAAAAAGTATCCGGTTGTACGAAAATGTTGTCATTATAGTGAAGGTACATTTTATTATTTTTCATCTAAGATCACGCTGGTTGTCGAACCACCTACACCGATTGGCCATGCAGCCACGGTGGCGCTTTGTTTAAATAATAACTTCATTGTTTATCAATATTATTCGTTGAAAAAAAAACTCAAATTTGGCCCGACCATGTAACAATTGTGTGTAAAATCCCGACCGCGTTATCCCAATGCTCTCAACAGAAAAAAAAATATTGAAAGTCGACCTTCTTTTCGAGTTCCAAGCTTACGCAGACCCGTTGAAAGCCGTAAATAAGGGATGAAAAATAAAGAATCGTATCCATGCACCGAATCAACAAAGCCTGAAGATCTTCAGGAGCACGCCCGCGACGAAAAACGCCACGCAATAAATCGCTACGACGATCATCGCTTTTTCTCTTACAAGCCCGCTTTTTCGAACGTTTTTTTTTTAAACCGAAGCCCGAAAAAAAATTGCCACGTAAATTGCGATCGTCACGTCCGTCCGGCAAAACTTTCGGCATAGATCTGTTCGCGGGCCGGAAGAAAATAAGTCTTCGCTGCCGAGCACGTACGACCGCGACGACGTCCGAGTTAATCCACTTAACCGTGACCTTAACTGGCCAAGGGAAGACCCTCGTTGATCAAGGTTTCAGAATTCCGATATTTAATCGCTCCTCCACTCGCGAATTTAATTCCCATGTGCTTCCGCAACCAGAGCCTTCCATTGGCAGAGCACGATTTTTTTTCTTCGAAATCCGGTACATTAATTTCAATTTATTTTTAGCGATGATACATCGTTCACTTTTATTCTCAAAAAGCATTTTTCATTCTTTGGTCTTCAATTTTTATTTCACGATACGATTGGAGCACCTTAGTCGTATGCACGAAGTGACTGGATGAGTGACGTGGGCTTACCTTGTCCTGGGCCAGGGGCAGTGGAAGAGTCATACAGCCCAGCAGCTCGCTGCGTCTAGAACACACAAGGATTCGTATGCTTAAGTTATTCATATTTCCTATTATTCTTTTGACGTGTCATACAGAATAAACAAAATACACAGACACTCACATATGTGTGTGTGTGTGTGTGTGTGTGTGTGTGTGTGTGTGTGTGTATACATATATATCATGGTAAGTATGATTTTTGGAAAATTTCCCAAAATTAGGTACCAACTCGTTCATGATGTTCAAACAGACAATAATTGGTAACTAAAAACTTATTCGCATCTTAGCTTAATGTGTATTCAATCGACAAACACGAATACAATCATCTGTACCCACGTAACTCACTAAATTGGACGTGTTGAATAATTAAAAACTTGTCAAAAAATAAAAATATCTTTTATGTCAATGCTATTGAAAAAAAATAGCATTAACATAAGAGGTAAACGAGTTAGTACGTAATTTTGGGAAATTTTCCAAAAATCATACTTACCACAACTCGAAATCCTTAGACTTTGGACTAAGGTAACCTAGGTAAGATATGTTCCTAACGAGGTGGCCTATCACCTTCCTAACACCCTGTATATTCCTGTTTTCACGAAATTTTATTTCGCGAGGAAATAAATAATGATTATTTATATACGTGTTAGAATTGCAATTACCAAATCCTTTTATACACAGGGTGACAATTATAAGGTGGCCATATGTTTTTAAGTGTCTGGCGCGAAGATTTTGGCACCGAGAAAAACGCAGCCTTCTGGAATGAAATCGAAGTTTCACTTTTTGTGCAACAGGATAAAGATAATTAAATTCCTAATACGAAACACTACTCATAATTTTTTTTCAATGGAACTCATTTCCATTGACTAACCTTAAAATGCATATTTGATCATCTTTTTTCTCGTCGATGGGATGCATAAAAGAGTTTTGTTTTTCAGAAGTATTTCGTTTTCGGAATTTAATTATCTTACTTCCGTTGTACTTGAAAGAGAATTTTGATTTTCTTCAGAATCCTTAATTTTTTCTGACAAATACTACTCAACACCAAAATACGCTATATTTTTTTTCTCGATAGGAACTCGAACTCCATTAAAAATAGTATTTTTCGCACTCGCAAATTCTCCGCGCATGACTCTTAAAAAACGTATCGCCACTTTACAATTGTTACCTTGCATATATATATATATATATATATATATATATATATATATAAAAACTTCATAATGTCTGTTCTGTTTGATGCCCCATATCTAAATGATCAATGTTTAATTCCTCAACAAATTAAATTTGGTAAAAAACGTTAATAATTTTCTTCTCCCCTCCTCTCATTTATTCCCAATACGTATATTTATATTTTTTCATTACTTAAAGATACGCGAACTCACGATCTTTATTCCCTCATCCAAAGTGAAACGAACAATTTTTTTCACGGTCCAAAGGAGACGTCTATCTGACGTGGCTAATCTCATTAAAACCGGGATATACATAACTATTGAACAGGCGGGTGCAGAGCGTCGATTCAGACGATGCAACTCGCTCGACTCACGTAACCAAAAAGCGGCTTGGGTCGAGGGGAGGGTGACGGGAGGGATGGCGAAGAAGGGATGCGAGATTTGTGTTCATGAAGAATCTTTGCACGTGGGGCTCGTCGCAGGATCCGGAAATGTGCGCAAGCGTCGTTTGAGAATCGATTCCCCTTCCGCGCGCTTCGTGGCTCGCAAAACGACTCCCTCGCAGATTCGCGCCTATGTACTCGGCTGCCCTCGAGTTTCCCGTGTACCCACACTAGTTCAATTTTCACATTCGTAACGAAGAGCAAGCCAGAGAGAAAGAGAGAGGGAGAGAGGGAGGGACGGAGAAATGAAATCAGGAAGATATGGCCTCGTAATTTTGTAATATCTATATATGTTTTAATTAAAACTCTCCAGAATTTTTGTTGTGCTCCCTCTTTTTATAGAACAGCAGTTGTCAGTCTCATTCATTATTCTTCGTAAATCTATTCGTATTTAGTCATCAACTTAAAAAAAAATGGTTTTGAAGTTCGGATAGTTGGACTGCAACGAAAATATATATTTTTTCGTATTGCCGATTTTTTTTTCGTTTTGGCCCCTTCAGAGTACAAAAATTGCTGAAACATTTTCGAGTATCCTTATGATTTTAGATACCAATGGAAATAAAGAAACGAAGAAAATCAAGAATTTTCGTTTCGTTTCCACGATGCAAGCTTCAGCACCATTAAAAAAAAAAGAAAAAAAACCTCGTCTAACTGTTCAGCGTTTTGAAATAATCAGTATCGATTTTTATTTTATACTTTTTGGTCGCGTTCTTTCGGTTAATTCTTCATTATTAATTCGTATTATTATCATCATCGTCATCATAATAATCATGATCATCATCACCATGATCATAATCATCCTCATCATCATCATGATCATGATGATCATGATACTCATCATCGTCATCATCATCATCATCACCATCATCACCATCATCATCACCATCATCATCACCATCCTCATCATCATGGCCATCATGGCCATCATGCTAATTAACAACATCATGATCATCATGATCATTATAATAATCATCATCGTCGTCATCACCATCATCATCATGGTCACCATAATCATCATCGTCATCATCACTATCATCACCATCGCCATGATCATCATCCGCGGCATCATCATGGCCATCATGCTCATCAACAACATCATGATCATTATGATCATTATAATAATCATCATCGTCGTCATCACCATCATCATCATCATGGTCATCATGGTCATAATGATCATCATAATCAACATGATCATCATAATCATCATGATCATCATAATCATCATGATCATCATAATCATCATGATCATCATAATCATCATGATCATCATAATCATCATGATCATCACCATTATCATTATAATCATAATCATCATGATCATCACCATTATCATTATAATCATAATCATCATGATCATCACCATTATCATTATAATCATAATCATCATGATCATCACCATTATCATTATAATCATAATCATCATGATCATCACCAGTATCATTATAATCATAATCATCATGATCATCACCATTATCATTATAATCATAATCATCATGATCATCACCATTATCATCATTCTCGTCATCATTATTATTACTGTTATTACTAACATTCTCAAAAAAATATATTTATTCATTTACCTCGCACGTCGATCGCGGTGCCAGACAGCAATGTCCAGTGATGTTGCTTTCCTCGACGAATTGTTGTTGCCCAATGGCGAATAGGGAATCACAAGAGTCTCGTGAAAAACTGGATTCGGGGTGGCACGATGAACTGCCGTCCTCTTCACCACCGAACCCTCGCCGCAGGGGTTCTTCAGACTAGCCTTGACGTAAGCGTGTATCGGACCCTCGTACGTACGTCGAAGATCCTTGCAACGTATCACTGCACAGCGTGGCACCGAATGGAAAAAAAAATTACACATATACACACACGCGCATGAGATGAGGGAAAACGAACACTGAAACATCCACGACACTGGGAAACCACACGATAAAATTGTATTTATCCCGGTGAGACGGATCAGACGGAGGGAGGATTAGTCCGCTTGAATGGACGGGGGAAAAGACAATCCTTGGGGTGGCGGATCGGGTGAAAATATAACACGTCAGAATGGGGGAGGCGGGAAGTGTAGGAGATAAAAGTTCGTATCAATTTTTAATAAAAGGGACACTGATCAGAAGAGAGCACGGGGGTAATCGATCCTCCTCAATTTTATCGCAACGCCATAATTTATCGATAAATACTTTCGTTGCAAGGCTGCTACGATTTTTTTAAATCCTCGTTCTGTTGTAAATTTAAATGAGCTCTCGTCGATTGCTCGTAAGGCGGTAGGCTTTTGAGATTCTCGGGTTTAATTTTGGCTCGCGTCCATTGCAGATGCGGAACGTGCCGGGAGAAATTAAGGTATTGCTTTCACGGAGGGCCGTATTTTGTGGGGGCATATGAAGGGCCCTTCCGAATCATTGGTTAAATTACAGTCGAATAACAAAAATTCCCGAAAATTTAGTAGATTACAACTGGAATAAAAAAAATTCCCGAAAATTTAGTAGATTACAATCGGAATAAAAAAATTTCCGAAAATTTAGAAGATTACAACTGGAATAAAAAAAAAATTCCCGAAAATTTAGTAGATTACAATTGGAATAAAAAAAAATTCCGAAAATTTAGTGGATTACAATTGGAATAAAAAAATTCCCGAAAATTTAGTAGATTACAACTGGAATAAAAAAATCCCGAAAATTTAGTAGATTTAGACATTTTTACGTTTTCTCTGAAAAGTCGCCACTACGAAAGTTCTTCCTCTAGTCACATTTTTCCATCATTAATATTTTCCTCAAACATTCGGTGATCCCCTGTTCTTATTGTCGTTACGGAACCTTTAGATTTCTTACCCGCGTCAGCAGTTTATATCAACCATTTAGAGTTACTCAGTGTATAAATTGTCAGTTAAAAATGTGGCCAGCGTGCCATGAGACAAAAGAGACGATTTTTAGAGTCGCAATTTTTCGTTAAAAGTTTGCTAACTTGGCTAGACATTTTACCAGTAACTGGGACGTATTTTCACTTGATTATATGCGAAAATCCGTTAATTGTCAAATATTCGGGTTCGCGAAAGGAATACCTTAATTACGTAATAACACAGGTATGGATCTTCATTTTCAAATAATCGGTTTCTCCACAGCTGTGCGCGTTCAGGCTAAATAGAAGCCGGAGATTCACCCTCTGCGCCCTCGTCTCGGAAGAGGGTGTCTTTCCACCCCCAGGCAGAACGCTCTCTCGCTCCCTCCCTCTTTCATGCGCTCGTTAAAACGGGGAGCGAGAGAGAGAGAGTGAGCGAGTATGTGCCTACGGTAGTTTGTGTCTGACCAATGCGGCATTTACCTACTGCCGTGTCGACAAAGCTTGCCTACACTACTTGTCACAAGTTCCCCCGTCAGCCTGCGTCCACCCGAGTCTCTCCTAATCCTCCGCCCTCCCGCTATCCTTCGCAATTTACGACACAAAACAGTCACGAATGCTCGAAAAAAAATCAAGCCCACAATTCACTCGAGGCTAATGCCCATTCGGGGGCGAAGCCAGCCCTAAACAGGGCCCACCGATGATGACGAAGGGGGATGAAGATCACACAAAATCCCTCACTCCGAACCGATTAATCCGCACCCTTCGTCCCTTTTATTTTTATATTTCCTGTCGTGCGCGTTTTATCGGCACGATTGTTCCGAAGCCGTAAAACGATCGGTCGATTAGCGCGATGCCGATTTTGTCGGTGGCGCGTTCGCACGCGAAATAGGAAACGAATCGATGCGGTTGGGAATCGTGGCGGACCTACTAACCGTGCTACAAAGAACAACACTAAGGGGTCTTTGGGTTACTGGTACACTGTTAGCCGGGATGAACGCCGAGGCACACGAGCACAGCCACGGGATGGCAAAACCGACGCGCCTGCGTTACCCGGACTTCCTATATCTCGGGATGTTCTCGCTTCTGGACTATGCGCGATAAAGCGACGAGGAAACGCGGGGGTGGCTCCGCGAATGCGCCCCGCGCTGCGACGGGGCGAAGCGGGGGCGGGGGTGGGTATGGGGGTGGAATAAGGGTGGTTCGTAGGGGGGGGTGGAAATTGAGGCATGGTATGGGGGTGGAATAAGGGTGGTTCGTAGGGGGGGTGGAAATTGAGGTATCCCTGATCCCCAGGAACGTGCCGATCCCGACGTGGCGCCCTAATTTACAATGAGCACCCTCCGTGCTCTTCACTGGCTTGCGGAATTTTCGCTCGTGACGCAAGTACTTTCTCTCAACCACCCCCTCACCCCCGATTTCTCTTTTGCTCTCGCGCCAGGCTCGTAACACTTCGGGGGCGAATTCCGCCTCGATCGAGGCGAAAGTAAAGAGGTCAGAGTCATAGCGAATTACGGAGCTATAATTGGCACAGATGTGGATGCACGACGTCGTTAAGGGGCTATACCAGTGTGACACTTTCGAAAAATCGATTTTTTTGTTGCCTTTTTCGACACGTTATACTTTCAAGAATGTCATTATCATTTGCATCATTTATATCAATATCATCTGATGTTGCAAAAATCGATAGTTAAATCTTTAAACGCGGTTTTATCGATATGAGATTTTTCAAATTTGCTGACGTTGTAACTCAAAGAGCAATTATCCGATTGACTTGCAATTTGAACTGAGTACTCTTGAATATATTTACTCTGCAATGACACAGGATATTTTTGATTGGATGAAAATTGACGATTTGGCATTGAAAAAAACGACCATTTTATAGGGGAGAAAACAGACTTTTTTTTCATTACTACGCCATTTTGATAGATTTTGATATTTTTCGAAAAACCTACGTCAGTGTACAGGAAATACCTTCCCGTTTAACGATATTTTTTCCTTTTTCGGTGTCAGATACTCAATCGGCCGGAATCATGTCAGCAGTGGAGGAACTTTTTTTTGGCGCCTTCGTACGCAGCGCATAAGTCGCTTGGATCTCAATATTTTTGTATGAAAAAATTATGTAATATAGGTCAAATATAGCCAAGTATATTCTTCATTTTGCGAAAAATTTAATTGAGTGCTTTTCTTCCAAAAAATTCACGAAAATCGGTCAAATTTTCAGCGTTCACACTGGTATAGCCCCTTAACCTGGAGGGCCAGAGAGAAGAGCAAGGGTGAATATCCGGGCCAGCCTTATCTCGTTGGAGAAATCGAATGCTGAGACAAGGACGGGAACCCAAACGAACATAGCGCCGGAATTCCTTGGTCTATTTATGAAGAGAATTGTGCGCGAGAAATCTCATTTTGTTGAAGTTTGGAATGAGAAAATGCCTCAAGGGCTGGGGAAAATGAAGGAAAACTCATTTCTTGAAGTTTGCCGAGGGCGGACACGGTCGGTTGCATGGTTTTCCGGCTTCGGGTCTTAATTTTAAATTGTGATGAAGATTTTGTAAGGATCCCACAAGTTGACGGGGTTATGACGATTTCTGAGGAGGGTTAGATCGCCCGCTGGGCTAGGGGGAACTTATTTTTGTTTTTTCGTGGAAACTGTTTCATGTAACGGTGATGAGATTGAAGTTTGCATGGTTGGAATGAATCGAAAATGATTGTTCTTCAAGTGCTCAAATTTCTTTTGCCATAGCTCAGCAACGGAATTCCTTCGATAATTTTTTCGATTATTTAGGAACGTATGATCTGAATCTGCCAAAAAAATATTTCAGAATGATGAAAGTGAGGAAATAAAAATGTGGAGATTTTTCGTTGCATTCCAACGATGGAAACTTCAACACCACGAAACGTGTTCACGTCAAATTCGGATGTAGCATTGTTTATAACATTCTTGACCGTATGTTGCACGATTTTTTAATATGTTCATCCATTTGTATATATATATATATATATATATATATATATATATATATATATATATATATATATATATATATATATATATATATATATATGAGGTATTCCACGTGAATCAGGCGAACTTATTCCCTGACCCCCGCCAATTCGATTTATTTTTTAAAATCTGATTCCATTGACTCTAAAAGACACCCTGCATTTTTCAAACATTTTTCGAAACAACCCTTAGTGAAAAAAAAAATCTCCAAAAAAACGCCCTGATTTAAAAATCTGAAAAAATTTCCAAAAACGCGTGATTATATGTGAAAATGTTCAAGCTATCATCCGCAGTGGAATTATGATTTTTTCTGTGCTTTCGGAGCGATTAACGTTTGAAAAATCCGAAAAATTGACTGCTAACTGTTCAAGGTTCATGATTATGATTTGATAATTCAAAAATGGTCAAAAAATTTCATTGTGGGTATCAAAATATTTAAGCAATCGCCCGAAGTAAGCGGCTCATGAATTTTTCGGATTTTTTTTAACGTTATTCGCTCAGAAAGCACAGAAAAAATTAGACTCCCATTACGGGTGGTAGCTTAAAAATGTTAACATATAGTCACGCATTTTTGGTAATTTTTTCAGATTTTTAAATCGGGGCATTTTGTTTCGAAGAATTTTTTTTCGACAAAGGGTTGTTTCGAAAAATGTAAAAAAATTCAGGCTGTGTTTTAGAGTCAATTAGAAGAATTAGATTTTAAAAAATCGAATTGGCGAGGGTCAGGGAAAAAGTCCTCTGGATTCACACCGAATAACTCATATATATATATATATATATATATATATATATATATATATATATATATATATATATATATACACATACACACTATATATATATATATATATATATATATATATATATATATATATATATATATATATATATATATACATATATATATATATATATACATATATATACATATACATATATATATATATATATATATATATATATATATATATATATATATATATGAGTTTTCAATCAGTTCATTAATTTAGTAAAAAAGTAATTACATTTAATTTAATTGCAATTAACTTTTTTAATTGTTCTAAGAAGCAAATAAAACTAACGCTTAACCGATTTAACTTTACAAATATCAGACAAAAAACGATTTAGATATTATTATTATTATTATTATATATATATATGTATGTGTGTATATATATATATATATATATATATATATATATATATATATATATATATATATATATATATATATAATATTGCAATTAAATTAAATGTAATTACTTTTTTAGTAAATTAATGAACTGATTGAAAATTTGATTGATTAACGCCCAACACTGCCACCGACGAGCGGAGCATACGAAGTAGGGAATTTGTTAAAAAAAAAAAACACTCACCACGAACGTGAAGACTGTCCGCGACGACGTTGCACTCGATCTCGATCGAGCCCCTCGAATTACCGGACCTCGGTGCTTCGTTTTCCGGACTATACTTGAGGCATCTTCTGACCGTAGCCACTAAAGGCGCTTCGGGTGTATTAGTGATGGAGTGCAAAAACGATTTTGAGCTTTGAAAATCATCGATCATCGAGGATTTTGGGCTCTCCAATTCCCACGAATTCATTTTCGTGGTGTTCCCGTTCTCTTTTCTCTCTTCGGTGCTTCGACTGAACGAGATGGTTTTCGAGGCTGTGACCTCGCCGAACGTCGAATCGAGATCGGTCTCGAGGGCCAATTTTTTCACGTGACGATTGACGGCTTCGACGCTCGGCGCTTGAGTTTCTAGGATTTTTCTCTTGCTCGTCGGACTCAAGCTTCGCGACCTGCGCTTCTTGCTCGTCGAATTTTTGTCCTTATCCTGATCCCTCTTTTGCCGCTTTCGACGTATGCCCCGCTGACGTCGCAACGTGAAAACACCCTCGGAGTCGCTCGGTGAACGGAACGCCCATGACATCGGCGACGGGTCCTCCAGCAATTGACTCGCCGACGATACCGAACTGTCGTTGTGCGGCGCTTTTCCCTCGTCCACGAAACCCTCGTCCTCCCGTTCCCCCGACGTCGCGTACGTCTTCTCGTTCCCCGTGACTTCCGTCCTCGAGGAACTTTCAACGTTCTCCAACGTGCGCCCCGATCCCGTTTCCGAGTCCTCGAGGACCCTCCGCCTCTCCGTCGTATCGTGCAGCAAAATTTCCGCCACGGTCTTGTCGGTCGAATTCGCATCTTGTTCTCTGCAGGACGGAAAAACGAGAAAATTCAGCCTTTACGAACATTCGTTGAGAGTGGTGGAAAAATGGCTTTTTGCTGGTTTGAGGGATTGATATTGGTGCAGCGGAAAATCGATGGTTTTTAGAACCTTTTTTTAGTTTTCATTTAGATAATTAATTTATTAATCATGGATGTAATTGATAATTGATTCATTATTATTAATCCACTATTAATTAATTATTGATGTAATTAATAAGAATTAACTGTCATATGATTAAGGTAATTCGGGATGAATTATTATTAATTAAAATATTTAATTAATAATCATCGTAATCAAACGTTATTGATTACGGATTATTAATTCATCATTATTGATTAATGCTTATTACACCGGATAATTTATTGTTTTTATGTATCATATCATAGAAATATCATTGTTAATGCTATCATATACGAATACTATTGAATTAATATTATATTGATGTAAGGGATCCTACTGATATTGGAAAATTGTTGTGGTTGTCTTTCCTTTTATTTTTAGACTAAAAATAAGGCGGGACACCACTGTGACGGGTAAAAAATCGCTTTTTTGCACGCTCTCAAAGTATATATGTTCAATAATACGTGAAAAAGTTTTCAAGTTAAAATATTGAAAATTGACCAAGTTACTTCTCTCGACCTAGCCGGAATCATAATTGTAGGTATAGATGTCCAATATTAAATTTCTTTAAAATGTAAATTTCGTAGTTGCCGTAGCTATCGTTGTATAAGACCGTTTTTTTTATTTCGAATTTTTATTTTGCTAGTATTACACTTTTTCAATATCCGCAATTTTGTGATTTTCTTCTCGAAAAAACGGCTACGTACAACGAGAACAACATTTATATAGATTATGAAACTTTTTTCGCCATTTTCATACAGAGGCTCTGATATGTTTTATTTTATTTTTAACTTATGAATGAATGAATTTTTATTTTATTGAACTATAATTTATTGAACTGAATTTTTATTTTATTAACATAAAAATTTACACGTAAATAAGTTCAATGTATGCTCAATAATATACCGTTTTTTCCAAGTGCCAAATAAATAATCTAGTACCCAAAAAAAATTCTGAAAAACGACCTTTTTCGGTCCGTCCTCTTTGAAGCCTTTGTTTTAAGGTCAAACGTAAGATTCATATCATTTTTGGAATTTCGTCCATCTGTCTGTCTGTTCGAGCAAAGTTGGCGTGAAGTCTGAAGTTTTTTCCTGAACTTGACAAAATTGAAGGATTGCGCTGTTGATCGAATCTCGAAGATGGATCATCCGAAGCAAAAAAATCAACCAGTTTTGAATTCAGTATGTTAATGGCTATAGCGCATATCATACGATTTTTTATATATGCAAAAATAACAAAATGCCGGACATTTTTCGAAAAAACAAAAAAACGCGTTTTATTCACCGTTTTTGGCAAAAAAAATGGTAAATATCGAAATTTAAAAAAATCCTCGATATGCGCTATAGCTATAGCTGTAAAGAATATGTGGTTTCGTTGTTTCGAGAAAAACGCGTTTAAAGTTTGTTTGGATTACATAAATACATACAAAAAAATTTTAAATATATTTCGAAATTCTATTTATTTAGTGTGATCATTTTTCTACCAACGTCTATAATATAAACCTATGAAAAAATTCATGAACATAGCTCTTTTTTAGCGTCCAAAGTGAGAACACCCGTTAATCATTTTTGCAATCGCTTATTTAAATATCTACAATTCAAAACTGAAAAAAAATGTCAAATAATAAAAATGAAAAAATAAAAATATAAAAAAGATTTTTCGTTGCAGTCCAACGACGCAAACTTCAAGACCATATGACAGGAGCAATTCCGGACTATTTCCTTGCTCTTTTTTTGCACGAACAGCCCATATCGTGATAAAAAAAATTGGTCAATTCGTTTTTGTGTTCGTCACATTGACATGAAAATGAATAAGTAAAATTATACCTGTTAAGGACTTCCGTCACGGTATTATCCATATTCTCGTGATTCGGCATATCCTGATCGATCCTCATGTGAGCCAATCTTCCGGCCAACGGTGTCTGCTGAAAGGATTCCTCCTTGGCGGTGTTGCAAGAAGGCCTGCACTGCGCGGCGATTTTGGTGTGATACGGTGTTTTGCAGCGCGTGTGAAGTTTCGTGATTTTTGCAACTTTCGGATGACAGGGCGTTTTCGCGTATTCCGAGGCTAATTTCATTCTCGTCGTGTCTCGATTTTGCGCAAACAGCCGTGTTCTTGCGGAGGGAAAGGGCTCGGCTTCCATCACGTCCTCGGGACTGCCGGCCACGGAGATTTGATGAAAAAAATCGGATACGTGCGATTGAAGATTCGCGCGTGCCTCGTTCATCATGTTTTGCGGCAATTCGTTGTTGTTCGCCGGGAACGTTTTCGCAAGACCGTTCTGAAGAACGCTGGGATCGATCGGTAAGGTTGGAACTGCCGAGCATCGCGAAGCGCCACTTCCGGTGAAGAGTGTCAGTGGCCCGATGTCCAAATCGACTCGAGGTGTGCTCTGGTAAAAGCTCTCGGCCCTCGAGGCTTTCTCGATCTCCGGGGCGATCGACTGTCTCTTGGTCGATCTGAGGTTCGGTTTCGTTGCCTGTGGATTGGTCCAAAATGTCGTCAAACGATATTCTTCGGCAATTTTACACGGTCTGGATCTTTTGAGGGGGGAGATACCTCGAGGAGAGGTAATTTGTGATTTTCATGATTTTTTTTTAAAGATAAGATTTCTTCACCATTGTTCACATTCAGGGCATGTTTGATTACTACTTTTGGCTGTTACATGGTATTTTTTATTTTTATTGATCGATTAAAATGACGGAGGTATGGCACGGTCTTCTAAACTGCATTTTCAAAACTGGTGTGACGTATAGCTAGAAAACTAATCGACCGATTCTGATGAAATTTGGTACAAGTCCGTCTAACCTTAGGGTCCAAAACATGGACCTAAATGTTTTTGAAAATAAAAAAGTATTTTTTTACTGCGAAATGTAGTCATTTTTTTCGGAAAATTCAATCTTTTTTCACAGCGTACTATTTCATGGATTTTCAACATTTCTCACTTTTTCTTGGTTCATATTCTGCGTATTAGTGTTAATAAAAAAAATATTCGTTGGTTTTTTTTTTCAAATTAATCCCGTCGACGCTACCCCCGTAACAGCGAGAAGTAGTAATAAAACATACCCTAAGTCTAAAAAATGGTGAAGAAATCTTACCTTTGAAAAAAATCACAAAAATCAGCAATTTTTTTCTCGCCCAAAGGTATCTTAAGGTATTCCTTAAGGTTTTCCCCTTAAGGTATTCCTTAAGGTTTCCCCCTTAAGGTATTCCTTAAAGTTTCCCCCTTAAGGTATTCCTTAAGGTTCCCCCCTTAAAGTATTCCTTTCCCCCTTAAGGTATTCCTTAAGGTTTCCCTCTTAAGGTATTCCTTTCGCGGAGGACCTCATTTTGTGGGGGCACGGGCATGGCCCCTTCTGAATCATTGGTAAGTTACAGTGGCGCTTTATTAAAATAAATCACAATCAACTATTATACCCAACGATAAACAGGAATAAAAAAAATTCCCGCCACATTTAGTAGATTTAGACATCTTCTGTGAACAGTCACGGTATCGAAAATTCTTCGACTAGTAACATTTTTCAAAGGTTTATCATTAATATTTTCTTAAACATTCGGCGACCCGGTTCTTTTTACTTTTGGTAAACTTTTATTTTCCGTATGAAAATGAGAGTGTGAAAAAGAAGTGATCGGTTTTCCATGAGTGGGACGAAAAGGTAAAAAAAAACGACAAGGGCGTCTTACGTGAAAATACGCCCGAAGATCGTTCCCGTGACTCCTGCATCGTCTTCGACGTCCAGGTGTAGGTTTGTTCGTGGAATTTTGAGTTGCTTGTTGAACGTTTATCGTTGATCTGGCGGTCCCCGTGGGGGGTGTGTTCGAGAGATCGCGAAAGGGTCTTCGCGTTGACACGTTTGGCTTGCCATTGTTGTTCATCGCCTGGTGCGATCCGTTGACTCCGGGATGGGGTGTCGAGTTGGCGGTCGACAGGGATCTCGATACCGTCCACTTCAGCATTTCTGCTCACACGAAAAAACAAATAAAAACGATAAGATTTCAGTGGCAATATTCTCGAGCAAGCTCACGCGATTATTTGCCAAAGAAAAAAAAATGCATTTCTTTTTCCGCCCTATTTACGATCTAATGTGATTTTCACCACATTTTTATGGTCGGACGAATTCGAGCTGGATCACCTTCTTGGATGTTTAACCAAAATTCAGTTTTTTGACATTTTAACAAAAATTCACGATTTTTTGGGTGAAGAATTCACTAAACACGCGTTTTAACACTCCATTTACGATCAGATGTGATTTTCACCACATTTTTATACTTGGAAAAATCGAGCCGTGATCTGTTTTTCGGATATTTAACAAAAGTTCAGTTTTTTAAACATGTTCACAAAAATTCCGACTTTTCGGGAGGAGAATTCACTAAACACGCGTTTTTCCACCCCATTTACGATCAAATGTGATTTTCATCATATTTTTATACTTGGTCGGAATCGAGCTGTGATAATTTTTTTGGATATTCAACCGAAATTCAGTTTTTTGGATATGTTAACCAAAATTCACAACTTTCCGGGAAAAAAATTCACTAAACACGCGTTTTTCCACCTCATTCATGATGGGATGTGATTATCACCACATTTTTATACTCGGCCGAAAACGAGTGGTGGCCAGTTCTTTTTAGATATTTAACCAAAATTGGGTTTTTTTTGGATATGTTCACCAAAATTCACGATTTTTCGCGAGAAGAATTCACTATTCACACGTTTTTTCCGCCCCATTTATGATCGGCTGTGACTTTCACCACATTTTTTAACTCGGCAAAATCGAAACGTGATAATTTTTTTGGATATTCAACCAAAATTCAGTTTTTTTTTTCATATTTTAACCAAAATTCACGACTTTTCGGGAGAAGATACCACTAAACGCGCGTTTTTTCCATCCAATTTATTATCGAATGTGATTTTCACCACATTTTTATACTCGGCTGAAATCAAGTGGTGGCCATTTAAAAAAAATATTTAACCAATATTCAGTTTTTCTCAACATGTTAACCAAAATTCACGATTTTTCGGAGGACAATTCACTATTCACACGTTTTTTACGCTCCTTTTATGATCGGATGTGATATTCACCACATTTTTATAGTCGGCCGAAACCGAGCGGTGACCACTCAAAAAAAACTTTAAAAAAATGTAACCAAAATTCAGTTTTCTTTTATACTACAGCCAGAATACACGATTTTTCGGGAGAAGAATTCACCGAACACGTGTTATTTCATCCTGGCTGTCCAATCGTATTTGATACTAACGGAAGTTCGTATTCGCTGACCGGAAATCAAGCTTTTACGGAACCATCGAAAAATGGTACGGCCGAAGTGCACGATTATCGGCTGTCGATGAGGGACGAGTCCATTTTGTGCATAAAACAGAGAACTAACGAATAAAAAAAACAAAGCTCCACCCCTCTACAGATATCTCTCTTGGTATTCTTTTTGCTAACGTCAATATCCCGGTCTTTTTTTCCCCCGCTCCCGTTGCACTTTCGCCGCAGAGATCAGGGTGCAGCTGCGGCGGATGTGTGATTTTATTCTCTCTATAATCGGATAAACCGCTTTACTCGCCCCTTCCTATTGTACAAATTAATTGAAGAAACTTCGAGAAAAAAAAATCACATAAACATCTCAAAACTGAGAAACAGATAAATGGAACACCTGCGCGACACCCTCGCAGCTATACACCGAGCCGGCAGATGTTCCGTACCCCGCACCGGATTATCGAGGAGATTTGAATCGGTTCGAAGAATTTCCGGGACACTTTTAAGGTTGGCCCCAAAAAATAGCGGAACGTGCGATCGATTAATCGAAAAACTGAGTCAAGCCTGTCTGATTATTTTCTTCGTCTTCAAATTTCTTTCCCACCGGAGGAGTGGGGAAAAAAAGGACATCAACGAAATATCGAGGATATTACGGAGAATTTAAATGACAGCAAGCGATGACATTGACGTTTGCATCTTTCAAATGCAATGAACGTGATATTTTTTTATTTCTTACATAATTTCTTAAATAATATTTCTTTTCGGCAACTTCTTAATCACGCGAAGTTTTTCTGGAATCCTTATAAGGAATAATATAAGGAATTTGAAAAAAGCAAGCCGTAGTCATTGATCGATTTAATATTTCTCAGAAATTCGTCGCAATTGTCTAGATTCTTTTTTTTTTAACATTGACATCCATCGAAGCATCACTGAAAGCCTTCTTTATATACAGCACCAGTCGAAAGTTTTCGATCACTTCGGATAATTGGAAAATGTTCGATCACTTTGGATAATTGCAAAATTATATTAGAATAATATAATTCACTTTATATAGCTATATAGTATCTTCGTCAAATAAAAAATAAACCGAATTCCATTATTCTACTATAATTTTGCAACTATCCAAAGTGATACAAAATTTTGCAATTATCGAGGGTGATTAAAGTCTTGACCGAGTACTATACATCTACACATATGCACCAGTGCAATTAATTCTGGACACTTTTAATAAAAATATTTTATTTTTTTAATACTTACACACTAAATGTATTTTCTGCTACATCGAAATGATACAGTAATGTTTTTATTTAAATCTAAAATATTTCTACTCAATATTTGCCTTAACCTACTTCAATAAGAATATAAAATATCAGTGATTATAACCTAAAAATGATCAATAAATGCGAAATTTCAAAGAATTTGAAAAGACTCCAGAACTAATTCCACCAGTGTATATAGTCAATTTAAATTTTCTACGTGGATACACCGTAACCTATATGCATATACCTATACACTTAATCTACGACATGAACGACATGCTCAATTAAGTGGAACTACCACTTATGCGATATACGTGTAGCAGCAGGTTGTTGAGCGTGCCTTCGTAGAAGACTGACGTCGTTACGAGACAGGTATCGGGCTGGGTGAAACAAATTTTCGTAACAGACTTCGTAGTTGCCCTCGTCTTTGATACACGGAAGCTTAATTATAATCGTGCTTTCGTAGAACACGTATGTATGTATGTATATGTATACACGGTATGTATGTATATGTGACAGCACATATACATACATACCGATACACATTAACATACATACCTATATAGATTCGCATATATACATATGTACATTCACATATATACATATGTACATTCACATATATACATATGTACATTCACATATATACATATGTACATTCACATATATACATATATACATGACACACACACACACACACACACACACACACACACACACACACACACACACACACACACACACACACACACACACACACACACACACACACACACACGCACACACACACACACGCACGCGCACACACACACACACACACACACACACACACACACACACACACACACGCACACACGCACACGCACGCACACACACATGTAACTACATTCGGGACAATACTCGCGTTCCTTGCAGCATAGTCATAAACGGACCAAGACCGAGAACGGAAAAAATGAGAGTGGTAGGAGACAATACATGTCTTGGGTGGAACGAGCAAGTGTCGAGAAACTCGACGACAGTTGGAGGAAAAGCAAGTGGACAAGTTTCTTGGTGCTATTTCTCCTGACACATACACACACACACACATATATATATGTATATTCAATGGTATATTCATACCATGGTCTACCAAAAGCTCTAAGTCTCGAACTGACATCCTTTTTCATTTTTATTGGTCCTAGGGAATACTGCCCGCTCACTCTTCGAATTGCTGCAGTAATAACAGTAATAAAAATAATAATAACATAGCGGGGTATTTTGATGTCGACAGACAGACATATATATATTGGTCTAAAACGTTAACGGGATGAGACGACCTCGAGTATATATACGCACATAAGTATAGGCATAGAAGCCACAATGGTACGCACCTGTCGTAGCATGCGGAACGTATAGTGAAACAGGTGATAGTCTCAATGTCTTCTCCTTCGCCTTATAACAATTATACACCTGGGTTTGTCGATTTTATGAGTTAGCACTATTTGTGACGTAGCGTATTTTCATTTTATATATATATATATATATATATATATATATATATATATATATACACATGTATATAGACAAAAAAACCGGCGTTTCTTTCTCGTTGAGCGAGACCGGAAAAATCAAAGAAAACAACAGTATTCGGCGTAACCCTCTCAAATTGAAAAAGGGAAAGGGTGGAAGGGAAACCCGAGGGAAAAACAGGAGGAAGGTGTACGAGGATCGCAGAGCCCGAAAAAGAAAAATCGTGAGCACTTACTGGAATGTAAAAATATAATTCAATATTTAGAAGGTTTTTTTCTCCGAATGATCAACCCAAAAAAATAAAGAATAATCTTTATCTGCTTTTTTGCATACAGCAGTGAGCAAAATGTAAAAAAAAGTGAATCAGCAGAATCAATACTCAAGAAATCATTCGAGAAATATAGACCTGTAGCGTTGCGCACAACGATGGATATTCCCACGAGGAAAATCGTTCCTCCACTTAGCGATCTGTTCTTTGGATGTTTGATACGCGATAAGAGTGCGAAAAAAAGTGAATGCGATGAGATATACGCCCTGCAATTTACTGCGTTGCGTTGAATAATGCAGCTTGTTCAGGGCACGAGCATTCTCGCGAACCCCACCGCGAATAAGATAATTCAATGGCTCGTTGAAACGCGAGTCGAGGGAGAAACAAAAATCACTCGCGTGATTTTCACGCTCCTCCAATTTAACCTGTTAGGTAAATATTGCATCGTCACTCGATATTAACCCTCCCCCCCTCCCATTTCCACTCGCCCCCGCCGCACTCCATCGCTTCTTGAGACTCTCGTATCGATTTCATCCCGAATAGCGCAGCGTGAAAACGCTTCGAGATTAATTTCCATGCGGACTCAGAAAGAGTTAACATTTTTGTTTGGTTCTCAGTCTATGAGTTTGGGCTGTGGTGGAAAACTGAAGTGGTAAGAGGGACATATATATATATATCCTAAATACACATGGTGTTTTTTCACAAAAATCTTAGGACAACACGAGCAAAGAAATAAAGTTAAATTAACAACGTTAATTTCGTGTGAGATGTACAAATACTTTTTTTACCCACTGTATATATAGAGTGGGTAAAAAAGTATAAATACTTTTTTTTAAGTATATTTAATTATAATTTTCAAGTATATGTAATCAAATAAGTTTTGGAAGTATATTTTTAAAAAGTATAAATACTTTTTTTACCCACTGTAAATATATATATATATATATATATATATATATATATATATATATATTTACAGTGGGTAAAAAAAGTATTTATACATCTCACACGAAACTGTTGTTAACTTGGCTTCATTTGTTTGTTCGTGTTGTCCTATGATTTTTGTAAACAAACACCACATGTATTTAGGATAAGCTATCGAACACAGAATCTTAATCAAGCATTTATTTTTTTCGTAGGTAATTTGTAATTTCGTAGGTAATTGTCTAGATAATTTGAATAGAAAAAAAACGACGTGTACAAATACTTTTTTATCCACTGTATGCATATATACAGGGAAAGAGAGAGAGAGAGAGAGAGAGAGAGAGAGAGAGAGTAAAATTCTGACAATTTTCATCGAATGTCAACTGTCAAACCAATTGTTCAACAATTCCTACGATATACATGCATGTGGATGTGAATATATATGGGACGATATATATCCACGCCATTTCACCTAGGCCGTGACCCCAACGATTGTTGGATTTTCTGATTTTTTTTGTGTACAATTGTACCCCTTGAAAGTAATATCCGCACCAATTTTTAGATTTTTATCTCTTCTCTTTCAGGAGTTATAATTTTTCAAAAAGTGTCGATTTTGAAAGTTTTGGAAACGTTTAAATGCTGATAACTCCTGAAGTAATTGAGATATCGTCAAATGTCACTATATAATTTTTTTTTCATTCTGAAGCATACTTTCGTACAAAAATCACGGGCTAGGTGAAATGGCGTGGGATAATATATATGGGACATTCCACGCCGGGAATATATATATATATATATATATATATATATAAATGCCCATATTTGTTTCGCACACTCGCGCTACCCCATCGCCCTAGACGAGCAGGTTTCAACTTTTAACGGTTCCTCTCAAAGGGGGGCGCTCGGGAGTTCTCACTCGCTCGAAAAGTTAAAAGAAAGGTCCGAGGCTCGTCGCATTGTGAGAATAGTGTGGGCATAAAGAATGCATTCATTTGCATACCAGGCCGTTGCCATGCACTCGTCTATATACGAGCCCTTGGCCCTTTTTACCCGAGAATCGAGCATTGCTCTTTGGCTCTTTCGGTTTTTTTTTCACGGGCAGATCTATTTACTCGTGAATGGAGATCTAAGGAAGAGAAGGGCGTAAGTGGAGAGATTTTGAACGGAAGGGAAGCAAGGGCCGTGCCCTTGCAAGGGTCAACGACGATAAATTGAGTTATGTGGAGTAGAGGGGCGTAAGTGACGTGATTGGGTGAGAATAGAAAGATGCGAGTGACGTCCTTTTGTCTGTCGAAGTAATCGGCGCGCTGCATCGCCTGCTCGAAACGTGGTGGAGCACCTGCCCTTATAGCAAGAGAGAGAGAGAGAGAGGGTGGAACGGACAGAGGAGCGAAAAATGTCGAGTGAAAAGGGCACGAAGGGCCCATCTGGCTCGTGGAAACGTGTTCAACTTGACCGAAAATATCGTACTCGGAAAGGACCATGATATGCCACCCTCTATAGTTCCTCATGAACCTTTTTATTTTCAGGAAGAAAAGGGTCGAACCAAGTACTTCTGAGGGCTGCTCAGTGTCAGTCGCTCTTTTTTCCTTGGAGGACTTTCCAGTCCCGCCTAAAAATTCTCGTCTGTTATCATACGCGGGGCACCTGTCCGCACCTTCGTTCTCCATTCGACTCACGTGACGCGTCCTCGAAATGTTTTATTTATCGAAACTACCGCACGCTGCCGGAGCACGAACCCCTTTTGCATATCTAACGAATAACCACAAATTGTCGTCGTAACTTTTTGGGACAATTGACAGTCTCGACGGACGTCGCCGGCATGCGTCTTCGGTGATGCGCGGTGAAAACGAGAAAAAGCAATATTTCACGGAGTTGACTATGCGACGATACGAAAAACGGTCTGTAATGTATATGCTAATTGGGCGGGTGGTGCTTTGCGTGGGGGGAATTTCGAGGGGGTGAGAGCTTGAAGCGTGACAAGAGAGTTTATGTTGTTTCTTTTATTTTTCGGTAATTACGGTAGTCGGTCGTGTGGAAAATTTCATTGAATTGTTCCAATGTATTTCATTTTGTTCTTATTTTTGTTTTACTCGTAAAAAGATTAATTCTGGTAGATATATTTTTTTTTCAAATGAAATCAATTTAAAAACAATTGATTTCCGGAATTAAAGAGATTCATTCTAACGAATACGTTTTTTTACAAATTAAAACAATCTGGAAAAATGAATTCTCGTGAAGTAAAGAGAATAGCTCTAATGAGTATATATTTGTTCACAAATCAAATTGATTTGGAAAAACTAATTCCAATGAATTGGAAGGATTTATTCTAATGCATACATTGTTTACAAGTTAAAAAAATGTAAGAAAACAACTCTAATAAATCAATTTCTTACAAATTAAATCTATCTGAAAAATGGACTCTAATAAATGAAAAAGATTGATTCCAATAACACATTTTTTTGCAGATCAAATCAATCTAAAACAATGTATTCCAATGAATGAGAAAGATTAAGGGGTTAGCCCCACTTGCGATTTTGAAAAAATCGATTTTTTTTATTGCATTTTTTTGAAGTATTAGTATCTGAGAATATGTCCTGAAAATTTCAAGTCGATCCGAACAAAATTGACTGAGATATGAGCGGTGAAAGAGAAGAATCCGCGTTGAAAGAGCGTTGAAAGAGAAACTTTAAACGCGTTTTTCTCAAAATGGCATTTCTGAAGTCGGTGACCAAGATTACTCGAACACTAATGAACCGATCTTCTTGAAATTTTGCAGGCCTATTTAATACATAAAAATGTAGTCTTTAATCGTTCGATTTTTTTTTCGAAAAAAAAATGGCCGCTTTATAGCCAAAAAACGGCCGTTTTTTTCGTTAAAATCGAACCATTAACTTTGACTGTCCGCCATTTTGTGAAAAATGAATATTTTTTAAAATCCTTCGATTAAAGACTAGTTTATACTTATATTTGACTAAATCCATCCGCATTTTTTTCTTCAGATGATCCACTTCGCCGCAATGTTGGTCACCGCAAACCGTGTATATAAAAACATTATTTCATTGACGGCCATTTGCCACTAAACAATGTAATATTTTTCAATAAAAAAATTACCGAAAGTTCTTCAAGATGTGTTCTTTAAGATGGTATATTGATCGATTAAAAAAGTTTTGTAGTTTTCTTTAAAAAAATTCATGAAAAAGGCCTTTTTTGCGCTACAAGTTGGGGTAACGCCTTAATTAAAATAAATACATCTTTCCCGCTATTAAAGCAGTCTTTAAAAAAACGAATTTTAATTAACCAAGAAGATTTATTTGAATTCTAAATCCATTTTGTCACAAATTAAACCGGTCTGAAAAAAATTACTTCCAATGAATTGATAATTCGATTATTACCATAGAGGAAACCAAAATTCAAGTATCCCAGATAATTACACCAACATGCAATGATCTTGAATACTTTGCAGATTTTCTGAACAATATTATATTTTTTTTTGTTTCGCAAAACTTATCGAATTGTAGTATTGAAATTAGTTCGAATAAATGCATTTTTCCTGATTGTTTCTTATCCTTCTTTTGGCATCGAGCCTCATACAGTTACATATACAAAGTTCGTTTCTTCAGCGCGATATATATGTGTAGATATGATATCGAAGAGGCTAACTTTCGCATAGGCATATTCGAGTCTCGCTCGAATCTGAAGTGCTCAATCGCCCTCGTTGCTCTCTTGAGAACGTATCTGCCGATCTGCATTGTGTGTCTATAAAATTGGAGAGAATTAGGCAACAGGTTGTCCCCGGGGGTTTATTAGCCAATGTGACGTACGTGTGCGCGTATACTTCCTAAATAATCACACATAGTCGTATCGTAAAGCACGAGGTGTACGTGGGGGTAGGGGCAGAGGGGGGGGGGGGGGACCCCTCAGGCGTATTATATACCACTACGGTGAAACTTACACACCGCATGGATAAGCCCTAATAGTGGAGATTTGCATAATTGCGATACCGACGATAAATCGCGTGCTCTCGGGCTCCCTCGGACCTGTGGATTTTTCGTTCCTCAACTGCGTACACCTGTCGCGCGTACAAAACATAATAAACCCATTCGATCGCACTTCTCACGTCTAACGGTCACGAATAGAAAAACAAAACAACATCTATTTTACACCACGAACTTTTTCAGCTGTTTCTTTTTTAATCTCCGATCCAATCTCGAGTAATTAAAAATGCATTTATTTCGAATTAGCAGACCCGTTCGAGGAACGCTTGAATTTCGAACGATTTGTCAATTTTTGACCGTTTCTTATCAGAATCCTTCGGCAAAATGTCCTTCCACATAACTGTTTTTCCGTTTTTTTTATTCCACCTTTTTTTATTCTAAATAATAAAATGAAAATTTTATTTTATTTTTTTTATTCCACTGTTTTTTTTATTTCACCAGTCACCGGCGAGATTCTTTCTCGGACGAGAAATCAAACGACCCCTCGGAACTGCCCTCTTCCTCGAGAGTGGTTCGCGTCCGAAAAAAATAGGACCTTCGATCCTGTATCGAGTTCCCATACTATGCATTTCAAATCCAGATGGAGAGAAAAAAAACGGGTTTCGTTCTGTACTAGCGCGCGTTACCGAATCGCGCTTACTGATTTTGCAACCCTCTTCGGGCGCGGTACGTTGCGAAATGTTCTTCTTTTTTTCTTTTCTCTTTAATTCCTTGGGAGCGGGATTCGCGGCCAGGTATACATCGCGGATCGGAGAGAAAGAGAGAGAGAGAGAGAGTGAGTGAGAGAAGAGCGAGACGGAGAAATAAAAGGATATAAAATTCGTGTTGGTACACAGACATGTGTGTCAGCGTATGAGGAACGACCGTTGGTTCTTTCTTCCGGCTGGTGTTTCTTTTCGAAACAGCTTTGTGCCCACCAATATATATATATATATATATATATATATATATGCCAGCATGTACGCACAATTCTATAATAGAGCAGAGCGAGACACAGCATGCGATATAATACTCAAGTTTTATCCGTCGACGGACGGACAACGCAGGGTCATGATGGGGCTCACGCGAGGTTAAGGGATTCCCCGAACGACCATGCCAAAAGCAGAACACGTCTGGATACGTTCGCGGTCTCGAAAATGACAAAAAGAACAACTGACGATGAGGTCCCTGCGTTTGATTCGAAAGCGATATAACTATTTCGCGTCCACACTCACACACATACATGGACATGAAAACACTCACACATATATGGGTGAGTAAATAAATATATGTGGATAAAAATATATCGTTATCAAAGGCGAATGTCAAAAATTGCTTTATTAAAAATTCTGTAACATTATTTTTAAATAAATTTTAAGAAAATGAAATAAAAAATATGATATTGAAGAAGAGTAAGTAAAGGTGAAGAAATTCATTCAAAAGTTGACTTTTTTTTCTACTTTTTCATTAATTTATCCATTTTTACTTATTTTTGTTCAATACATTTTTTCATTTAATTTTCTCAAGATTTATTTAGAAATTACTTTATATAATTACATTATATTGATTAAAAAGTAGACATTTTTTTTACTTTTTAATTCATTTATCCACTTTTACTCATTTTCCTTCAATATCATATTTTTTCAGGTAATTTTTTTAAGATTTATTTAAAAATTACTTTACATAATTTTTAATAAAGAAATTTTTGACATTCGCCTTTGAGGATGATATATTCTTATCCATATATATTTATTTATTACATTTATATTTATTATACATATACATATTATATGAAATGTAACTTCTCTGTAAAAACCCCTGAGGGGTATACCTGGAATAAATAAATACTACATATACATATTATATTTAATACATGAAAAAATTAATATACATATAAAGTAATTTTTTAACTTTTTTCTACTTTTAAAAAGTAGAAAATTGTCTAAAAAAATTAATTTATATTTCATTAAATTTAATTAATTAATTTTCCAAGACATTTTTCTATTTAATTTTTTTTTTATGGACTTAATTATAAAAAATGTACTTCGTCTACTTTTTAATGAAGCAATTTTTTATACATACAAGTACATGCGACGAGCTGACTTTGAAGAAACTTTGAGAATCGTTTTCAACGAGCCAAGTATGCTGAAAGCCATCATTAAGTGGATATAAGGGATTCGAAGTATACTTCCTCGAAAACAAATCGTGTTTCCGACCGGGCAATCAATGAGGAGCTACGAGGAAGTAGGGAGGAAAAATAAAAGCGATAGTAACAGTCTTAGGGTGAAAAAGTGAGAATTGAGAAACTTCGACGACAGTTGGAAGAAAAGCAGGTTGTTGAGCTTTGGTGCTGTTCCTCCTGTTGTATAGATATATCTATAATTTAAGCTGTTACACTGTCATTTTTCGACGCATTGTCCTTCGTTGACACGTAGGCACTTATCGCGTACACACCCTCGAGACACCCCTGTTTCTTTTTTCTCCACTTTTGTTCTTCCTGCCGCTCTGGAGGAGCGTAATTACCCTCACGCGATTAAGTAGACCGTGGGAGATGCGCGAGTGTCGGCGGAGCGGGTTGAAGAGTGAGGTCAGATAGAGAGAGGGAGGGGGAGACAGTGAGAGATAGAGATAGAGAGAGAAAAGTAATCGTCGTGACTATTGAAAGTTATCCACGAGCGGTGGTAATGACCCTCTAGAAATCTCTTTTTTCAAATCGTAAGGGCTAAAACCTATGAAATTTTTGAAAATTTCGATTTTTGCTTGTTGAAAGATTCTCCAAATATAACATTTCAAAAATATTTGCTAGAAATTTCAAGTCGATTCTCTCAAAATTTTGGAAGTTATGGGCGTTTATAGATAAGTTCCGCGAACCGGCGATTTAACCGCATTTTTCTCAAAATATCTTTTCCAAAATGGGTGGCCACGAAATCTCGAATATCACTGCACCGATCAACTTTAAATTTCATAAGCTTCTTTTACATATCAGAAAGCAGTACTCGAAAGAAGAATTTTTTTTTTCGATTCACAGTTTTTTTTATCAATCAAAATAGATCGTTTTTTTTTCACCGAAAATCGATACTTTCACTTTGGACGGCGGCCATTTTTTCAAAAATCAATATTTCATGAAATTCTTCGTTCAAGCGCTAGATCAGTTCATGCAAAAACTAAATGCGCTTGATTTTTTAGTTTCCGATTATTTGTTTCCAACCAGTGGTCATCGTGAACGACGTTTCCACCACATTTATAAATATTTTTCGATAAAAAATTTGTAAAATATACTTAAAACCATGCTCTTTAATTCAGAAGAAAAAAAAATTGAAAATCTGCACACGTTTACCCCGAAAAAAAATCACGAGAATTCCTTTTTTTCCGACCACCAGCTAGGTGCAGCCTGTTAACGGCTCGCGGTTGCGTGACTCTTTGAGAGAGCAGATTTTGGCTCAGCTAAATTGTGAGGACGATTCGCCTCGCCGAAAAAATAAGAAGTCCCGATTCTCATATTTTTCGTTCACGGCTCTCCTGGTCAGAAAAATACATCACGCGAATGTAAGGAGTAGAAAAAAAAGATTTGGTGGTGGTGCTAACCAGAAGAGAGAGAATCTATTGTGCAGGTAGGCAAGAGTGAAAGAGTAAGAGTACGAGAGAGAGAGGGGGGGGGGGGGAGGAGAGAAAGCAAAAGAAAAATGGCGGTATTAGGAACGAGAGGAGCGGAATACCTGGAGAGTGAAAAAGGCAAAGAGTCTCAGGAGAAAAAAGATGAGTCTGAGTGAGGCATCCCAAGAACTTCAAGGTCTCCTGGACCAGAATCAGAGACTGAGAGAGAGTGAGATAGAGCGATAAAAAAAAGAAAGTAGAATCCTCTTCTCAGCTCAGTCGAGGACAAGATCCTCCGGTTATGTTCGAACGAGTTTTTTTTTCGCCTGAGAGCAAAAGAGAGAGAAAAGGCAATTCTCGGTTGGCACATGCGAGAGAGCCAAAAGTGAGGAGCCTTGAACCTCCTGCGGGGCCATACCAGCCAGTTTCGGGACTCGCGAGGCGGTTGAGGGAACTTTGCGAGGGTGTGGGGGAAGAAGGGGAGGGCAGGTGAGAGCAACCATCTCTCTCTCTCTCTCTCTCTCTCTCTCTCTCTCTCTCTCTCTCTCTCTCTCTCTCTCTCTCTCTCTCTCTCTCTCTCCCTCTCTCCCTCTCTTCTTTTCATCCTCTAATTCTTTCTCCCTCCCATCCACTTTCGGCTGTACCTGTGATCCCTTTTTCAACGACCAAGAGGCGCCAACTCGGCAATCCCATATAGTCTAGTAAAAGAGACGAAAACCCAACAATTTTAGGCGTAGAATTAACATTTTTCACTGAAGCAAGATGGTCGCATACTGAAAGTAATGTCAATGAAATTTCGCCCCTCAACTCGCCCCAACCCTAAGAAATAGGGGTTGAAAACTTAAAAATCGCCGTATCTCGATAATTAATAGTCCGATGAAAAAATGTTTCAAACAAAAGTTGTTTGAAATAATAAAATACGTACAAAGTTATTTGACGTCAAATCCCTTATCTTTGAAAATAGCGGCACAAAAACACGAGAGCACATCAACCCCAAATTTTCGAATCGTTTTTGTGCCGCTATTTTCGAAGATACGGGGTTGGAGGTTAGATCACTTTACACGAATTTTATTATTCCAAACAACTTTTGTTGGAAACATTTTTTCATCGGGCTATTAATTATCGAGATACGGCGATTTTTAAGTTTTCAACCCCTATTTCTCAGGGTTGGAGCGAGTTGAGGGGCAAAATTTCATTGGGGTTACTTTCAGTATGCAACCATTTAGATTCAGTCAAAAATTCTAATTCCACGCTAAAAGTGCTGGGTTTTCGTCTCTTTTACTGGACTAATCCGAAAGAGCCCCACACTCGCCCTATTCAATATTCCTCACGAGACAGTCCGACGGATCAATTCAAAAAATTCCCTCGCGTAATTCATATTGACAACAAGTACGTCGTATCCCTTGAACTTTTCGGCCAGTCCCAAAAATCGTAATCCGAAGCTTATTTGACGTTCGGGTACGAAAATTCTCCTATACGGAACACACGTGCGTAATATCTGTCACGTATAGCCGTGCTACGCGATGGATTTTGGCGTACGGACCGCAATATGGAGTATTATATTTCTTCCTTCCGGGCTGCCAGTCTTAGAGAATAACGAAACGCGCGGTACCGAAAAAATGGTCCCTATTCATCGTTCACCCTGCTTGTATCGACGCTCACGTGGTTACGTATATACAACTTCCGTTTTCCTTCCTTCCAACCCTCGACCCTGTAACTTGGCTCCGTGCTATAGAGCACCTCTCTCTCTCTCTCTCTCTCTCTCTCTGTATTGCAAAAATTCGAGACGTTCCGATTTATTATTGCATTGAACGCAGGTACGTTTCGGAGTGCCATTTCTCTCATGTCTGTCCGATGGCCTCTCATGGCACTCGAGATTTTCCGTGATCCAGCAGCCCTCATTGACCGTTTGCAAACGAAGGGACGCGCCTGGCGCGTGCGCCAACCATTTAACAGGCTATACCAGTGTGACACTTTCAAAAAATCGATTTTTTTTTGCCTTTTTCGACAGTTTGTACTTTCAAGAATATCATTATCATTTATATAATTTATATCAATATCGTTTTATCTTGCAAAAATGCAACCAAAACTCTGGAGAGAAACCAAATATATTCTTAGTTTTCCGAAACATTTAATTGAGTACTTTTCTTCCAAAAAGTTCCCGAAAATCACCCAAATTTTCAGCGTTCACCCTGAATGGCGCCTTAATGACACTGGTCAGGCCTTTTTTGTTAGCTAGAAGTTCGATATGACACCGTGTCGACTAGAATTGGCGACAGCGAAAAAGAAAGAAAGAGAGAGAGAGAGAGAGAGAGAGAGAGAGAGAGAGGGGGCATCGTTAAGAAAAGATAGCTGGAAGGGTACGGTAAAGTAAAAGGGACTGGGGTCCCCACAGGACCCAACCGACTACAATCAAAGGTGCATTCAGAGCATAGAACTCTCTCTCTCTCTCTCTCTCTCTCTCTCTCTCTCCTTTACGTTATTTTTCTATCTCTCGCTCCCTCTCTATCCCTCTCTCCGAATCTTGTTTCGTAAGAGAGCACACTTTTCGCGTACAAGAGGGTCGATAAATATGAATGGGGGGCAAAGAGAGAGAGAAACATGAAATTTGGAAGGGCATTATAGCAAGACTCTCGGTGTTGAAACACGTCGTAGAGACAGCTTAGCAAACTCTCTCTCTCTCTCTCTCCGTCTATCTTACAATTTGGAGCAGCACACCTGCCTCAATGCTCGCGTGTTCCCATGCCACGAAATTTTTCTACCGGCTCAAGCTATCGCTCCTACGAGCTCCCCTCCCTCCTTCTTTTTCTCTCTCACGCGGCCTTTATTCGTATACGGGCCGACCGACACAGCCGTGTGTGTTACACCATTGGATCACCAAGGTGTCTTGGGCGCGACTTGCTTTTGGCAACCCGGTTTTGCATATGCTATAAATGTTGACGCGCACGTGTGAATGCGCTCACAGGTATGAAGGGACTTTTGCATATGTATGTGGCGAGAAAAAAGAAATCGCGGGTATGGAAGAAGAAGGAAAAAAGTGAGAAGAGTCCCAACTTAGAAACGAGTCTTTTGAAGGGGCGGGCAAACGGTCGCGCGTGTGCATGTACTCGGGAGTAAGAAAAAGAAGGACGAAGGGAGAGAGAGTGAGAGAAAAAGAGTGGTCCTGAGGTGAATAAGGTCCTTGAATGAGGTTGCTCAGGCTCGTCGCCCAGATTTTCGCATGCTTCTTCAAACGCACGCGAGCACCGATCGCACCCTTAAGGGCAAGGGCTCGCGCGACTCATTGTCTCGCTCCAGCGTTACGCCCTTCTGCCTCGCCCCGCCTCGTCTCTCCTCGCTTCGTTGTTTTCCATTGGTTTGTATTTTTGTGTGTACGCGACTCGCTCGCGGGACAACACTCCGCTTCATAGTGGTCCATTCTCCGGTCCCTTTTTGTCCGAGTGCGGATGAGTTGGTGTCCGACCAGTGGAAGAAGAGAGAGACTTTATTCGAAAGAACAAAGCTGAAGGGAGAGAGCCGAGTAGCGCGAGTTAGGACGAGACCGAAAATGGAGCAGGAACAATGGGGGGGGGGGGGGGGGGGGGGGGTAGTAAGGCGAGAGAAAGGGATGAAGAAATTGAGAATCGATCCTGCGGAGCGAGACGAAATCTGGTAAGGAATCGTTTAAACGGATTCTTCCCTGGGGGGGGATCTTCCTCTTTTTTTTTATTCGACCTCGTATCATATTTTTCTACCAAACTCGAATCTTGGCGACGAACTTTTTGCACCCTCTCGCGTCTCGTGGCTTTCCGTACGCGTAACGGGAAAGGGGAGGCAGTTGGGAGCGAGAGGGGTGGGGGATGAAAGATATTTCGGTTCGCGCTAAAGTATCGAAGGACGAGTTTGTATAGGATCTGGATTCTTCTCACCGAGCTCGCCAACTTCTTTTTGTGTACTTTTCTTCCATTTCACTCTGACGCTGAGTCTGGACTCTTTCGGGCAGATGTATTCGTGCTCTCTTTCTCGCTTGCTGTCCTCCGTTCTTCTGCTTCCACTTTGGCTTGCCGGTTTGTCTCCGGGCCCTTGTGTGCGGGGCCCTTAAGCCCGCACGACCCTCCGCATACGGGGCTTGTGCTCCAAAAAATTTTCTCGACGTCTTCGAAAATAACGTCCCACTTCCCCCTCCCCTCCGCGCCGTTTTTGCGCGGCCCTTCTTTCGTTCGGAACGCGCGTCTGACACTTGTTCGTTTTTTTTTCTTTTCTGCGGGAAACACGCGCTCGCGACAGGCCCAACGTCCGGCTGAAGAGCCCCCGTGAGGTGGGCCGAAAGTCGTTAAAGTTTTACGAGACGTTTCGCGCAATTCGCGCGGCAACCGAGTGCCCAACATGCACGCGCTTCTTTCTGGTTTCCCTTTTTCTTTTTTACTACCGGCGCTCTCGGGGAACACGTGGTTACACGTGTTCCACCAAAGGCCCGGTCTCGATTTTATCTGATCGTTGAGGGGGTAACTCTGTCGGGAAACTTAAAAAAATCGGTTTTTGGCATATTGTTAGAGTGTGAATTTTCGCGGCTATTTTAATAGGCCACAGTAGAATTAAAAAAAAAAATCGATTTTTTTCGCGATAAAACGGTGCTGTGTTATCGTAAGAATAAGTTACCGTTCGATTTATAGCGAGAACATTTTTTTTCAACGACTTTGAGCGTGTGACGTAAGCCCACCTCTGGCACGGCTATAGAGTACCTAAAACTTTAAGGGGTTACCCCCACTTGCGATTTTGAAAAAATCGATTTTTTTAATTGCATTTTTTTGAAGTATAAGTATCTGAGAATATGTCCGGAAAATTTCAAGTCGATCCGAACAAAATTGACTGAGATATGAGCGCTGAAAGACAAGAATCCGCGTTGAAAGAGCGTTGAAAGAGAAACTTTAAACGCGTTTTTCTCAAAATGGCATTTCTGGAGTCGGTGACCAAGATTACTCGAACACTAATGAACCGATCTTCTTGAAATTTTGCAGGATTATTTAATACATACAAATGTAGTCTTTAATCGTTCGATTTTTTTTTTCGAAAAATAAATGGCCGTTTTATAGCCAAAAAACGGCCGTTTTTTTCGTTAAAATCGAACCATTAACTTTGACTGTCCGCCATTTTGTGAAAAATGAATATTTTTTAAAATCCTTCGATTAAAGACTAGTTTATACTTATATTTGACTAAACCCATCAGCATTTTTTTTTTCAGATGATCCACTTCGCCGCAATGTTAGTCACCGCAAACCGTGTATATAAAAACATTATTTCATTGACGGCCATTTGCCACTAAACAATGTAATATTTTTCAATAAAAAAATTACTGAAAGTTCTTCAAGATGTGTTCTTTAAGATGGTATATTGATCGATTAAAAAAGTTTTGTAGTTTTCTGTAAAAAAATTCATGAAAAAGGCCTTCTTTTTGCGCTACAAGTGGGGGTAACGCCTTAAACGCGTTTTTCTCGAAACAGCTTTTTTCCCATTGGCGTGACAAATAACTTCAACAATTTTCACTCGATTTGCTTCAAATTTTAAAGTTATGTTCCTAATTGCATTTCGCAGAGAAGTACGTACGGAATTTCTGATTAATCGAAAACTTTTCATTTTATGAGCAGTTTATGAGCAGTTATAACGAAATTTTTTACTGAAAATTTATTTCTTAAGTTGAAATACCTACAACTTTTGAATAAAACAATATTTTTTGAATTCCGTACGTACTTCTCTAGGTATTCTAATGTAGATTGACGAGAATTTTTGTTTTTTGTTCTAGGTAAAAAATTGTGGATGATAAATGTCACGCCGCAGAGCGCCTAAAAAAAAGAAATCAAAAGAAAATATTAGTCGTCGGCCATTTTGTACATCGAAAAAAAAAAAAATTAACAGCTTGATATTCATACTAAAAAGATGTGTAATCAATTTTATGAGTGAATCACTTTTTCCTACGAAAAAAATGGTTAAATTCGCACATGATTTTATGCCCGTTACTGTGGCCTAATGCCTTAATTTATTCCAACCAATGTGTGACTAGAAAAAAGTCCTTCTGACTCTTTAAATTGGGCTTTCAGAGAGGCATATCCCGTTAAGGTTCGGGGAAAAGGGTAAGGCCCTCATTGCTGTCACCCCGCCCGTTTTCGTCTTTTTCCCGCATTTCTTTTTGCAATTCGCCCGGCGCAGGACGAAGGAGTCATTTCTCGGTGACGTACGAATGACGCTTTAGCCGTTTTTTTTTTTTGGGTCCGCGACAATCTGTCAGTCATAATTTGGGACCGAGCGGACTCGCAGTCAATCGGACGACGATTTTTCACGTTTTTTCTCTCGCACTCGTCACTCAGCCCTTTTCTCAAGTGCACAACCAGGCGTCTCATTCGATCATGCCCTTTTTGCATCTCATGGCTTGCATATACTTTTTCCAATATAGCAAAAAAAAATTAACTGGTGCTCGCTGAAGAGTCTATTTCTACGCCTCTCTTTTTAATTCCGAATGATTATCGACACGAGCAAAATTCATTGACGAGCAGTGACTCGGTCGTTTCTGTCACGAACGTTCGTATTCGCTGTAAGCGTCGTCCTCGAAAGGGCTCAAGATTTCTTCACGGCTCGAAGTAACTCATCGATTTCACGATTCCGAGACCTCACGATCCTCAGATCGATTGTGTGACGACGGCTCGGAGGATACGATCCAGTGGGAAAGTGCGTGGAGCCGTTCGAGTGTCAGAGATTAATCGACTTCCTACTAGTCTCTGTTGCCTCGTGAAGACTCATTTTTTTCATGGTGCGCATTTTTTTTTTTAACTCGGTCATGGGAATTGCGATTTTTTCAACGATATATATTTACACATATATGTGCGTATGTATGTGTACAGATATATCGTTAAAAAAATCGCAATTCCCATGACCGGGTTAAAAAAAATGCGCACCATAAAAAATGAGATACAAAAATACATGATAATAATTTTTTTTCAATTTGAAGGATCAATGAACACGTGCAAAAAGTTCAGAAAGAAAAATCCGACAGTTGAAGGGTAATTACATGCTAAAAATCACCTCCAAAACAGCGCTCTAGACATCAATACTGCTTTAAGGGGGGAGATACGTTTGGGCGAGGAAAAAAATTGCTGATTTTCGTTATTTTTTTTAAGAAAAGATTTCTTCACCCTTTTTGAGATTTAGGATACGTTTTGATTCTACTTGTGACTGTTGCATGGCATTTTTATTAATCTTTAAAAATGGCGGAGGTATGGCACGGTCTTTACTGCATTTTCAAAAGTGGCGTGACGGATAGCTAAACAACTAATTGACCGATTCTGATGACATTTGGTATGGATCTTTCGAACCTTATTGTCTAAAGCATGACCTTAAATATTTTTGAAAATAAAATAAAAAGATTTTTTTATTAAGTATTAATTATAAATATTAAAAAAAACCTTAAATATTTTTGAAAATAAAATAAAAAGATTTTTTATTGCAAAATGTAGCATTTTTTAAAAATCATTCGTTTTGTTTCGAAGCGTGCCATCTCGTCGATTTTTGACATTTCTCACTTTTTCTCGGTTCGTATTTTGTGTATGAGTGTTAATAAAAGAAAAAACTTCGCAGAAAAATCCGCCGCAACCCGTTTAGAAGACCGTGCCATACATCCGCCATTTTTATAGATTAACAAATTAAAAAATACCATGTGACAGTCAAAAGTATAAATAGAACATACCCTAAGTCTCAAAATTGATAAGGAAATCTCAATTTAAAAAAAAAATTCTGAAAATGAGAAATGTTTTCCTCGCCTAAAGGTATCTCTCCCCTAAAACCACGCTATACCGCATCTGCCGTAGGTACGGGGAAACTGTGAAAAACCCGTGCCGGTATAGGCGGCCCCATATTCTCCTGATTCTTTGGTACACAGACGTTTTACTCAATTATCTACACCGAGGTCCCAGAAGTATTCGGCTTTGCTCACTGGCTGACGCGCTAGCCGGTGCACGGCTAACCGGTCACCCCTCCGAGTATTGGTCATGCACACTGCTGCTTAAGCGGTCTTCTCACTTTAGAAGCTAAAAAAGGCTATTTTCATGCATTTTTTTGAAATGTTTACATTATACATATTGATATAAAAGTTGTTACACTCAATAAACACACTTTCCAAATACATATAAAATTTTCTTAAATTTATTTAAGTGACTATTTATTAACGAAAATGGTAGTTAAAAAAACGTCCTGAAAAAATTGTAGTCCTGCGCTGTTGATAAAATCTCGGAGATGGATCATCCGAAACATAAAATAAAACGGTTTTGGAATCAGTACGTTAATGGCTATAGCGCATATCATACGATTTTTAAGATGTGCAAAAATAAGAAAAGGGCGGACAGTTTTCGAAAAAAACAAACAAAAAAACGTGTTTTTACCGTTTTTGGCGAAAAAGTAAGTATCAAAATTAAAGAAAATCCTTGATACGCGCTATAGGTATAGTTATAAAGAATACGTGGTTAACATTTCATACGGATCGAAACAAGCCGTCGAAAAACGTTGTTTCGAGAAAAACGCGTTTAAAGTTTGTTCCGGTTACATAAATACATAACAAAAAAAATTTTAATTTATTTTGAAAGTGTATTTATTGAGTGTAACAAGTTTTATATCAATATCTATAATATAAACCTATTTAAAAAATTCACGAAAGTAGCCTTTTTTACTGTCCAAAGTGAGAAGACCCCTTAACTCGAACCCCGACTACTCATACACCAATGTCGGTTACGGTGAAAAAAATACACGTGGTACAAAAATTAAATTCTTCCTGAGGTACGTACACACATACATATATATGCATATAATTGGTCGTGGTTCGAAGAGCATTTGCATGAGAAATATATTTGCGAAAAAGGTATAATAAGGACCGGTGATTGAGGCCTTTGCATTTACCATACTATTGTACAAAATATAACACACACACACACATAAATATGTATATATATATATATGTATGTATGTATGTATATATATATATATATATATATATATATATATATATATATATATATATATATATATATATATATATATATATATATATATATATATATAAAGGTTGTGAAATCCAGATCAAAATCCGATTAGCATAGTGCGGTTGTGGCGAAGACGAATAAGAATGAAAAGATGAAGGAAACCTAACGAGAGAGTCTAAAGAAATGTTGAGAGAATGGCAGAGGCAGAGAAGGCAAATCGCGCAACCCCTCTCAGCCATGCATGATAGAAGGCCTCAATGTGCAGGTAAAACGCACACGCTTGGAACATATCGACCATGAGTTGGCCGTACTGCCAAAGAGTGTAATATGTACCGTCTATAGGTACGTTTTAAAAAAGACCTGACTACCCCCATTCGGAGCTTTAAAATACCGTGACGTTAGGCCCTTAAGGTTTTCAGATCACGCTCGCAATGCACTTTGCAGCGCTGCTAATCGGTGCAACGGTCTCGCGAATTGTTCGAGGGTGAGAAATCGTACGCAATGATTTTTGTTCGTTAATTCTGCGCGGCAAAAAAGCGTAATTGCCCTTAGAGGAAACATACGCCCTTCGTTGCGAATAGTTACGAAAATAAGTGAATTTTCGTGGGAAATCGTACGAAGATTATTTCTATCAATTTCAATTAATTTCTATCTATTCAATTTCTATCTATTCAATTTCAATTAATCGTTCAATTTCAATCAATCTTAAGAAAAAAAAAGGGTTTTGAAAAAGTTGGATACACATCGATCGAATTTCCGGTCCATTGAATCACGTCGCAAATCTCAGTATCCGGCAAAAATGGGAAAGAAGCTTCGCTTTTACATGCTGAAGTTTGTACCGCTGGAATGCAACGAAAACTCGTCTTGATTTTCTTCATTTCTTCATTTTTGTTATTATCTGAATTTTTTTTCCAGCTTTTGGTTCTACATTTTTTTGAATGTATTTCGAAAGTGTATTTATTAAGTATAACAACTTTTATATCAATATCTATAATATAAACCTATCAAAAAAAATCATGAAAGTGGCCTTTTTTACCGCCTAAAGTGAGACGACCCCTTAATAAGGATCCTCGAAAAATGTTCCAGTAATTTTCGTAGTGCAAATATCCCACAAAAAATCGGCAATACGAAGAAAATATATTTTCGTTGCAGTCCAACGATGCAAACTTCAATACCACGGATTTAAGGGCAACGGAGATCGTCGAAGGGCTCGTACTCACTGTGTGTTCGGTGGATTCACTGATAGAGTACATCCAGAACTGATCGATGCGAAAAATCCTCACGTATCACGGTGTAGCACACACAGGCTCTTCGCGCCTTTACAATTTTACAACTCGTACAAACAAAACAACTTTCTTCTTTATCGATATAAAAAAGACGAGGAAAAAAAAACAATAATATTAATATTAATAATAATTTAAAAAAAAAACTATATCGGGCACTCCACGAACGGACGAAGTAGAGTGGACTAGAAAAGTGGAGGTGGCATGGCAACCTCACGAGCGCGAATCGTCGATACGTCACGTCGCGGCAACGGCTAGTACTTGACTGACGTGGTGGGGATTCCGTCCGGGGCCTTATGTAGCCTTTGTTCGGGGTGGGGGAGCGAGGTAGAGAGAGAGAGAGAGAGAGAGAGAGAGAGAGAGAGAGAGTGCGCCAGCACAGGTAAGGGTGGCTTTTTGCCAATGGGCCCTTTCGGTGATCCTCGCGGTAAGGCGCGCCACCTACCTTCGCATTTCCCTCTTCCCTGCCCTCGCCGCAGTCACTCGGACCCGACCTGCCCACTCCAGAAATTCGATTAGCCCAGTCGACCGCTCTCCCTCGATGATACTCACAATGACACGCTCCCAGATGGAAAGTGGACAGGAAGATTGCGACAATGATACTCCGGAGTGGATCATTGAACGGTTGTTATTTTTTCCGATATCGAATTTTTATTTTTTTTGTCCACCGTGGGCGCAAGGGCGGAAATTGGGACGGACGGAAATAAATTGAATCAAGCATCCCCTGTGTCGAAAGGTCCCTGTGGGTGGATTGACCCGAATATTTTCCTATTTTCGTTTCGGTCTCTCTCTCTCTCTCTCTCTCTCTCTCTCTCTCTCTTTTTCGCTTGCACAAAATATTTTTCGCCACCCCACCCACCTCATGGCAATCTTCTGCAATTATTTTAATCTGCAACCATTTGTTTTTGGCCATGACTTTTTTTGGAGTTGTATCGTTGCTGTTATTTTTATTCCCAATAAAAGTTATTTTTATTTTAAAGTTATTTATTTCCGATAAAAGTTATTTTTATTCCCAATAAAAATAACAGCATAAAAATAACATGCATACAAATAACATGTGCAAACTACTACTGTCTGCACATTTTTCGTCATCTTCGTTGTTACTATTGCAGACACTATTTTCAATGTCACTGCCACTATAACTATCCGCCATTATAACACGCGGTACAAAATTTTGATGTGTAATCAAAATTTTGTACTGCGTTTCAAAATTTTGTACCGCGTTTTATTAATATAACTATTTATTATTTATATAATGGCTATTATTATAGCCATTATAACTATTATTATTATGGTTATTATTATTACTAGTAGTTCGGTTATTGTTGATAGTAAGGATAATGATAATGATGATAATTTTCAATAAATCCTTCTATTATTAGTGCTATAATTGCTTTTATTATTATTATTGTATCCATTGCTATTACGATTTTTCAAATCATTTTGTCATTTGCTTTTTATAATTGTATTATGCCTGGCTGGCGATTCCACCAAGCATAGTATATAGCATAACGACGAATCAATATAGAGAGTAGCAAAAAGCTGGATCGAGAGAGAGGGAGGTAGAGAGAAAGGGAGCGAGAGAGGGAGAGAGACAGAGCCATGGGTAGAGACAGAAAGAAAGAGATTGATTCAAGGATTCCTCAAAACTAAAAATTAAAATTAATCGAAACAAAAATTCACTGAAAAAATGAAAATTTGTTTTTATGTTTTAAGCATAATACTTTCAATAATTATAATTGAAATTTGAAGATTGATAATTAACATAAAGTATAATTGAAATATAAAGTATTATAACCAAAATAAAGTATAATTAAATTAAGAATTCAAACTAAAATAAGGCATAATAAAAAATTTGAAGAATAATAATTAAATTAAAGCATAATTAAAATGTTAAGAATTACAATTAAATTAAAGTATAATTAAAAATTAAAGCATTATAATTAAAATAGAGTATCATAAAAATTTGAGGAATCGTTTATAATTCAAGGAATTAATTAATTAATCTCTCTCTCGGTTTACTTTTTCAAGAAGAGCATTCGGACGAATATTTTTGCAAAAAGTCCAGATGCTTCCGGAAAATTATTCTGCGGATCAGAGGGTGGAGAGATGATGTTCGTGGATAATTTTTCATCTATTATTGGATAGGCAGGAGGCAATTATGCTGAGCTACCGTATAGGAAGGTTTGCTCGATCTTTTTTTTGGCGCTCTGGGCCATCCCGAAGATCCGATTTACCGGTCGACCCAAAATCGTAACCCGATATATGTATACATGTATAGGTTGTTCCTTAAAAGTCCGGGAGCACACGCCAGAAAAGTTCGGGCGCGCGCCTCGACGGATCCTGAGGAGTGTTAGAATCGACGATGCTCGTCCTCTTTCCGTGAACGATCGATCTCGAGCCTGTCACCACCGAAGAGAATCCTTCGAGGGTATGGAGAAAAAAAAATCCGGCTCTTCCTTAGCTCCATTCAAGGCTATCCAGGTATAGTCGTCGATCCGCAGCTTTTCGGCGTTGCGCAGGAGCTTCGAGGTAAATAGCACACCCTCGACTCCCCCGCACGCGACCAAAACTTTTTTTTTCACCTCTCGAAAGTAAATAAAAACGGGACGGAAAATCATCTTCTCGCTCCGCGCAGCTGAAGTCGGTTTTTTAAAATGAAATCGTGGGAGATAACGGGAAAAAAAACAAGATTGAAAGCGTTTGAAGGAACTTTTTAAATTTTCGAAAATACGATTATTTCATCGCGCAGTTTTGCAGAGTAGGATCTTGCAGCGAAGATTGTGTAAGAATATAAAAAATTGACCGAGTTATGACAATTTTTGTGAAGGGACAGATAGGCCGCTGCGATTAATCCTTTTTTCTTCAGCGTTTTCTTCGAAACAATGTTTTTTTAGGCCGTGTAAGCCGTGTCTCAAAATCGATTTGTCGAATCCACTCCAAGCACGGACAGAGCATAGTATAAGGATTTCTATCGTATGACGGAGCGATTTTTCGACATACTTACCCGGCTGGAAATTCAGTTATGGCGCTAATCACGCTCGGATCAGGTTGCCTGACTGTTATATGATGCTAGTATGGCAACCTGATCAGGGCGTGAACAAAAATGTAACGCTGTTCCGGATAACGGCGGGATCAGGCAGCCCGATTGGGCCGCTATCCTGGCGCTTTATGACGGCGTGTATACGGCTGCCTGATCGGATGTATTATAGAAAATATACAGAACGAATAACATGAAACGTTTTTGTTTATTGAATATTTAACACCAAGTTACGTCTGAACAGTTTGACAACAAAACATATTTCTGAACATGGGGATGGGGATGGAGATATTCTTCGCTACCATTAGAACCCTCTCCGCTGACATGGAGATCTTCTTCGCTGGGGTTGAGATTCTCTCCGCTGACATGGGGATCTTCTTCACTGCCATTAGAATCCTCTGCGCTGGCATGGAGATGTTCTTCGCTGGTGCTCGAATCCTCTCCGCTGGCATTAGGATTTTGTTTGCTGGTAGCTTTATCAAGACTTTCCTGATCTTGAATTTTATCATTCGGGCCTCTTTCTGTAAATATTCAAATTTTTCGTACACAAAACAACGTATTTCATTCTTATTTTTTAAATTATATTTTATATTGACATTATTCTATTTTTTAATTTTTTAATTTTTTAACCTAATTTTCATATTTTTTGAATTATATTTCATATTGATATTATTCTACACCCAAGGTGTATAAAAATTCATAAAGTTTGTAAAAGTTGAAAAAAGTAAGGTTATACATATCTGGTACTTGTACCGATGATCGGGACTCGTCAGCTTTCATCAAGTCACCGGCACTTTTTTTCAAATAATAATAACTTTATTGTTCATCGATATTTTCCAATAAAAAAAAACTCGTACCCGGCAAGACTCCGTCTCAATCATTTTTCGAAATCCCGGCCGAGTCATGGCAATACTCTCACAAGAAAAAACGATTGAAAATCGACCGGTTTTTCGGGCCTCAAACTTACGCAGGCCCCATTAGTCCCTGAAAAGTTTGTTAACTTTGAAGACCAAAACAAAAAAGGAGGTAGAAAAAACATCTGTAAGTGTCACAACCGTAGGCATAAATTCAGACTTGTCTCGTGCAATAAACAATTCCCGAAAAACTACACAAACCTAGCCAATCTGAACAGAGTATACAAATAAATTATGTTTCTGTCAAATAAATTCGTAAAAGATTCTTCTATGTGCTGCTAGAAAATAAATGTCGAAAAGCCCTTGTATCGGGGCAATTAAATGACTGCTGGAACTTTTGAAGCGATTTTTTTCACGTCTTTTTCGTCCCTTCTCAAGTTCTTTTAAGGGCCCGTGGCTTCGCAACTCCCGGCTAAATCAAAAGATCCGTTGTGTGTCACGAGCATTAGGTTAAAATCCAAGCGTGGAAAGAAAGACCGGAAGTGCGAATTGTCCTTGTATTCTGAGCTTCTCTCGTTCTTGCTTCCGTTTCTCTGTCCTCGACCGAGCGTGCGAGCAGTACAAAAACTCGTCGCGTTACGTTGTCTCGTTTTCCATTCACGGCCACGAATGTCTGGAGCGAGAGGGGTGGAGAGAGAGAGAGAGAGAGAGAGAGAGAGAGAGAGAGAGAGAGAGAGAGAGAGAGAGAGAAAGAGAGAGAGAGATTTTTCGGGCAATCTTACGGCCGTTAAACTCAGCAAAGAAACGCTAATGTTTGATTGTGCGGACCAACCTTCCTCTTCCTTATTGAACATCTCAGAGTTGTCCTGGAAAAATCGGTCCCAGTAATAAATCGAGCAGGACTGCACCCGCGCACGAGCTCCTTCACTTTTTTCCATTGCGGAATCGCCCCTTTTCTTTCACCTCCCTTTCTCTGGTCCCTCCGCACGAGTCACACAATTCTCCTCGTCGGGTCGAAAGGTCCGATTACTCAAACACGATTCCGAAATGTAGTTCACAATGCTCGGACCCCTAGAATATCGGTACGAAAGGGGGGAAAGAGAGAGCGAGAGAGAGAGGGAGGGAGAGAGAGAGAGAGAGGGAGGGAGAGAGAGAGAGAGGGAGAGAGAGATAGAAAGGAGATAGGAGCTTCAAGAAAAACCACACTGGAGCATCAGTCTACTGGAGCAGCAAAACCACCCTCACATCTTACAGCGGTTCATCCCCCGATCGATCCAAGACAGAAGGTCTCCTCTTGACAGATCGATCTTCTGACCGCGATCCAGGTCGCTCCAGTTTTTTCTCCAACGTCCAGTACTCGTCCATACATATATATATATAAAGAATTGCATAAAAAAATAATACACATACATACGTATCTGTGTATCTGAA
>OY723393.1:28065534-28070534 GCA_963210295.1 Ophion ellenae | reverse complement strand
TTTTCAGGAATAAATATTTTATTAAATTCTTCGTCCGAGCACTAGATTATTTGGTACAAAAACTAAATGCGATTAATTCTTTTTATGATGATTTTCGTCCGAAAAGCAGTAATCATCGCGAAAGACGTTTTTCAAAAATTGCTCTGCAAATACAAAAAAATTGTAAAAAAAACTAAAAACCATGTTCTTTAACGTAAAAAAATATTTGAATACCTGCACACGTTATCTCGAAAAAAATCACGAAGATTTCTCTTTTTGTCCGGCCACGAGCTAGGTGTAACGCTTTAATTATCGTTATTGAGGTGTACTCAAAACGATATATATATATATATATATATATATATATATATATATATATATATATATATATATATATATATATATATATATATATATATATATATATATATATATATATATATATATATATATATATTAGGGTGGCCCAAATTTGAGCTATGTTTTTCCTTTTTCACACCATCCATCTTCTTTGAAAAAAAAAATTGTCGCGAAATCTGCGAGCGGTCAAAAAACATTAAGACGTCGCTCAAGCGTCCCAAAAATTCAAGTTTTCATTAATAAATCTTTTTTTTTCGTTCACTTCTCACCCATGAATTTTACGCTTTATAATTTTTAAATTAAGCTCGCGAAAGCTCTAGCCTGCCAATAAATATTTAGTGGTCGCTCAAGAGCTTCGAAATTTCCAATTGTCGCGATTTTTTTTCTCTTCTCACTCATGAATTTAACACTTTGTAAAATTTTCAAAACAATTAATACTTATTTTTCTTCAATAACAGTTTTTTTAAAACTTATCTCGCACTTCTAACCCGATAAAACGGGGGACCTATAATTTTGTTCACGGACAATAGCTTTAAAGAATTATTTTATGAGAACAAAGATTATGATTCTTGGGCTAGTAGTGTGAGGTCACTTCGAAAAATCTGTTTCTAAAGAAAAACGATTAATTGTTTTGAAAATTTTACAAAGCGTCAAATTCACAAGTGAGATGAGTAAAAAAAAAATTGGTGAAAATTGGAAATTTCGAAGCTCTTGAGCGACCACTAAAAATTGATTGACAGGCTAGAGCTTCCGCGAGATTAATTTAAAAATTATGAAGCAGAAAATTCATGGGTCAGAAGTGAACGAAAAAAAAAATCGATTTTTTAATGAAAATTTGAATTTTTGGGAGGCTTGAGCGACGTCTAAATATTTTTTGATCGCTCGCAGATTTCGCGGCAATTTTTGTTTTTTTCTTTAAAGAAGATAGTTGGGTTGTGATAAAAAGGAAAGAAAATAGAGCTTAAATTAGGGCCACCCTAATATATATATATATATATATATATATATATATATATATATATATATATATATATATATATATATATATTCTCAACAACAAAAAATATATATTGTTTTTATCGTGCCAAATCAGCCAAAAAAAATGAATATATTCTATATATTCTCTATATATATATATATATATATATTCTTAACAGCAAAAAATATATATACATACTTAATATGACGCGACCGTTAGGCGCGTGGGGTACCCTGATATAATTTGCCCGCGATCATAAAAAAAAGTAAGTTCATACGGCCTCGCATACATTTATATCCATATGCAGCAAGCTCACAGAAAATTGTCGTAAAAAAAATACGGATTACCGGTCATGCGTCGTCGAGCAAATGGCGAGCAGGGGAAAAAAAAAGGGAAAGTAGATGTCTCATGCGCGGTGTCAGGCACGCGTGCCGATACGTAACATTGACATATGTCATCGCGGTAAGAACAATTACGGCCACGTGTCACGTATTACCGGTAATTGCCCAAAAGTATATACAATAATTACCAATACTCGTATGACGAACGAAAAAAATAAAAAATAAGGCCCGGGCAATTGCGACGGGGGGTATGAAAAGTAAGGGTGAAAAAAAAGTCAAGGGTGAAAGTGTCGCAAACGTACAATTTATTTTTATCTACACTCCCAATCCGCCGTGTGCCATTATTTTCTCATTTATTATCTGTATTTACCGATCGCCCGGCCGATCGAATTTTCGACAACACTTTTCCGAAAAATGGAAAGCTACTTGGTGGGTGAAAAAAAAATAGGAGGGTTGACGAAAATCTACCAAGAGTAAACACGGCTCGGATAAACGAGATTTCGAAGTGGCGGAGGGGGGGGGGGGGCACGAAACAAAGCGAAGAAAGACAAATGGAATGTTAGCATTTAAACGGGGAAAGAAGAGAAAGGATGTCGAAGGGTGAATCGCGAGAAAATTGCGTTTTATCGCCGAACCGGAACTAACGCGAGGCCGCTTTTTTTTACCATTCTCGATGACCCCGTCGTCATCGATCAAAATCAGAGCTAATGGACCGCGCGGGCCAGCAGTTTCGTGCGCCGAGACGTATATCGTTTTCTAAAAAAAGGAAAAAAAAAGAACCGTCCTCCCTTCAACTCGCTCCGAAGGGCGAAAATATAACCAACGCGAGGCTCTCCTTCCTCCCTTCCGCCCTTGCGACCGACGGAAATTCGCCGATTTCGACGAAACCAGCGACTTTTCCGCTTCTCAAATCCACCGCTTCATTTTTCATCCCCCACCACGAACGAACGCGGCGGACATTTTTTCAACGCCAAACGAGAAAGAAAGGATCGAGACCGTAAAGGGGGTAGTAAAAGTGTAAAACACGAGGAGAAAAAACGACGAACCGCAAACGCCGCGCTGACGGATTACCTTTCTTTTTTCGTGAATTTTTTTTCGCGACGGAAAAATGTTTTTTTTTTCTCTTCGTTTGCTCCATCGTGGTGACGAGCGCTGCCAAATTGGGGCATCGAATTTTGCGTCCAACTACGCGTCGAGAGATTCTCAAATAACACATGGTTCGTGCGCGAATTGTTCGGGCTCGTAGCGGTGGAATTGATTTGGGGTAGCGTGACGAAAAAAATTATCAAAAAAAAATTACGAATCAGCCAAAAAAAAATATCGGACGTGTTTCTCTATCTATTTAGTCCCGTTATATCAGTACGGCGAAGTTTTTTTGCCTTCTTCACCCTCCGTGCCTCGACCGACGTGTGTCTCAATTCGAACGGCACGCACAGCTGCCAATCATCAAGATCGCTTCAGGTTGAGTCTCGAGTCGATACGTGTGGAATTTCGGATTTGTGTGGAATTTCAATCAGCGGATTATATTATTTCATTGCGCTTGAGAATTGTAGCAAATCGTTCGAGAACTTGGACAAATGCCTCGAAGGCTTTTGCCAACGTCCAAACATTTTATCCGAAATCTAGTTGCCATATGAAGGTCACTAGGGTTCAAACGACAAATTCCTTTAAGGGGTTACCCCCACTTGCGATTTTGAAAAAATCGATTTTTTTTTATTGCATTTTTTTTGAAGTATAAGTATCTGAGAATATGTCCTGAAAATTTCAAGTCGATCCGAACAAAATTGACCGAGATATGAGCGTTGAAAGAGAAGAATCCGCGTTGAAAGAGCGTTGAAAGAGAAACTTTAAACGCGTTTTTCTCAAAATGGCATTTCTGAAGTCGGTGACCAAGATTACTCGAACACTAATGAACCGATCTTCTTGAAATTTTGCAGGATTATTTAATACATAAAAATGTAGTCTTTAATCGATCGATTTTTTTTTCGAAAAAAATGGCCGTTTTACCGCCAAAAAACGGCCGTTTTTTTTCGTCAAAATCGAACCATTAACTTTGACTGTCCGTCATTTTGTGAAAAATGAATATTTTTTAAAATCCTTCGATTAAAGACTAGTTGATACTTATATTTGACTAAATCCATCCGCATTTTTTTCTTCAGATGATCCACTTCGCCGCAATGTTGGTCACCGCAAACCGTGTATATAAAAACATTATTTCATTGACGGCCATTTGCCACTAAACAATGTAATGTTTTTCAATAAAAAAAATTACTGAAAGTTCTTCAAGATGTGTTCTTTAAGATGGTATATTGATCGATTAAAAAAGTTTTGTAGTTTTCTTTAAAAAAATTCATGAAAAAGGCCTTTTTTTTGCGCTACAAGTGGGGGTAACGCCTTAAGGGTTGAAGCGCACCCTCGAAAATTGGGGTGTTTTTCGTTTTTCATCGATGACATTTTAACGGTACGTGATATGAAAAAAATTCAAATTGCAACAATGTTTTAATTTCGTGTACTATACATTAGAGATGAGAACGATAACGTTATCGACGAAAAACACCCCTAATTTCGAGGGTGCGTTTCACCCCTTAAAAATCGGGTTCCGCAGATATAAAAAAATACATGTCGCCTAGTTTTACCTATTCTACAAACATGCCAAATTTCATCGAAATCAGAGGGATCGAGCCCGCACCCTTTTCTTCTTAATGACAAAAAACCAAACAATTCGTTGGTATATTAGTTTATCCTATGGTTAATCGGAGGGATTTCCGAAATATCAAATTTAAAAAAATGACGCGTGTTCGAAGGAAGAATCTTGATTTTCACTAAAAGAAATGAGCATTATTCGTTCATTAAGGGGGGATTGTCTTTTTTTTTCGCAAAATTTACGCTTTTTGGGAATTTTTTTGTGAAGAAAGTATACAACGGAAAACTTGTGAAACTTGGCATATAGTTTTATTGATCTGTTTACTACATACAAAAAATTTTTTAAACAATTTCATCAAAAAATCCGCCTCCCACCCCCCTCGACGCGCGATGGTCCTTTTTTGATGGTGTGCACGATTTCTCAAAAACTATTCAACCGATTGCCTTCAAATTTGGACAGAATGCTCAGCTGACATCCTTTTATCGTTTGATGAAGCAAAAAAGCAATACGTTTAATAGTTTTTTATTTATAACAAAAAATCGATCAATTTTTTTCGAAAAATCGATACTTCAAGTTCAAAACGTCACCAAATCGTCAATTTTTTTTTTCCCTTCATCGAACGATAGCTATATGTGTCTAAAGTAAAATGCTTTTTGGGTTTTTGTTGCAGGATGAACGTGAAGGCTGTAATCGTGCA